>JAJLRN010000038.1:0-109294 GCA_030567015.1 Sungouiella sharkensis | reverse complement strand
ATATGAGACTTCGTTAAGCCGTTCGAGGTAGTTATAGATCGCCGTTGTAACGATGTACAATTTAAACCGACTAAATTTGAAATCAGAGAGAGTCTATTCCCAAATCGAGTGAATTTTGTCAAGAAGAAGGGGTAGTTTCGAAAGAACTGAGAACACATGCGACCATATGACACCTCGTTAAGCCGTTCGAGGTAGTTGTAGATCGCCGTTGTAACGATGTACAATTTACACAGACTAAATTTGAAATTAGAGAGAATCTATTCCCAAATCGACTGAATTTTTTAGAAAAAAAGGAGTATATTCGAAAGTAGAGAAATCCTAGAGGACCCCTTCAGAGAGCCTGCAGGTGCGTCACGAGGGCATAATGGGAAGTTGAAAGTCACATCTGTTGACGTTTGAACTTCGCCACACGATATGGCTTTATTCAGGAACTATAAATTTTTTCCATGTCCCTATAGATTGTGTAACTGGTAGGCATATTTTTGAGTTTATTCATTTAACGTATGTACCAGACTTCAAATCCTTCCTTATCCTTTCCAATATCTGGGCAAACATACGTACTTATATAGTTTCCCTGGATGAGATCATTAATGGACTGGGCCTCACGTATCTATTGAGAACATTATTCATATCGGGAAATAGCCGTGGGAACATATCCCTATTGGGAAACACATCTGTAAGGCGTTTCACCCCTGAATTATCAACTGATAAGGGACTTCCCTAACGCCTCGATTACTACAAATGTGATATCGGCCTTTTTCCATATGATTATCTGCAGGCATGTAAAATGCCTACACGCATTCTACCTATACAGTATACCTAGATGGACGTATACTCAAACCCAGCTATAATCCCAAATGGACAAATACATAATCCCAGATTTCGAATATTAAAGCCCAGATGGACGAATATTTTACCCAGATGAATGAATATATAAACCTAGATGGAAGTATTCATAAAACCAGATGGCCGAATGTATAAACCCAGATGGCCGAATGTATAAACCCAGATGGAAGTATATATAAACCAGATGGATGAATATTGAACCCAGAAGGACAAATATGTAGACCGAAATGGACGAATATCTTACCCAGATGGACGAGTGTATAAACCCAGATGGATGAATATATAAAACCAGATGGATGAATATTTAACCCAGATGCACAAATATTTAACCCAGATGGACGTATACTTAAATCCAGATGTACGAATCTTTAAACTCAGATGGATCAATATATAAACCCAGATAGACGTATATATAAACCCAGATAGCCGAACATTCAAATCCAGATGGAAGAATATTCAACCCAGATGCAAGTATATATAAACCCAGATGGACGTATACAGAAAACCAAATGGACGAGTATTTAAACCTAGATGGACGTATATATAAATCCAGATGTACATATATATAAACCCAGATGGACGTATATTTAACCCAGATGGCCGAATATATTAATCCAGATAGCCGAACATTTAAACCCAGATCTACGTATATATAAACCCAGATGTACGTATACATAAAACCAAATGGACGAATATTTAAACCCAGATGTATAAATATGTATACCCAGAGAGCCGAACATTCAAATCCAGATGGAAGAATATTCAACCCAGATGCAAGTATATATAAACCCAGGTGGACGTATACAGAAAACCAAATGGACGAGTATATAAACCCAGATGCAAGTATATATAAACCCAGATGGACATATATATAAACCCAAATGGACGTACATGTAAACCACTGCCCTGAGCCAACAACAATGCGGGCAACAGAAAAAATCATTTGTATCCGTTTTCGGAAACTCAATCCAGAGAGGCTGACTAAACCATCACTACGCAAACATCAATTAAACGACCAACAATTCGTACCAGCCCCTGCACAGCCAGTTGGCCATTTGGCGTTGGCGTAGCGCAAATCAACAAAACCGGTATTCCCATAAGCCAGAGGTTGGTATTGTCCAGGGCTGCACACTGAGGCTGTAGGGCTGCACGTAAACGGCTGTGGGGGCCGCACATAAACGGCTGCCCTATGGTCTAAAATTAATGTGGGTCCAGAGGTGCGGGAACATGGACCTCTATTTATATTGCAGTCGCTCTGGTGGTCCGGGTGACCAAAGGACATAAACCGTTCAAATGTTGGCATCTGGGGTCCAATCATCTAAGACGGTGATAAGTGCTCTTGCACTCTTGTAGTCTTGTATTTGTGGGCTGTTATCTGATGGTTAGTTGCTTCCTCTCCGTGGGAATTTTGTGCCCGCGCCGTTGGCGTTATTCCTGCGTGGATCGCTCAAAGCTTGCTGGCGATTTTTGTCAGGTAAAGGGCGATAACGGCACATGAAAAGGCGGATACATCCATATGGAAACACAATCACAACATGGTCATCAAAACTTACAAGAAATAAAAATAATAAAAGATTAAAAATATTAAAAAAATGCAGTGCTCATTAAATCTTCCTGTCTCCCCCATTTTCGACCTCGCAAGTGTACGGCAGACTTTGACAGCCATCATCGGCAAATTCTCCCTGCATGCCGAGCTAGCCGCGACCTAAAAAACCACTGGCCGGAAGTCATTAAACTCTATAGGCTTTCATCTTCAACACCAGTAATTTCGCCAGTTTCATACTCCGGAAATGGCTGTATCAGAAGTTGACAAAGAAGCGGTCGAGTGCACGCCAGAGGACGACCGGTCTACTCCCAAGCAGCCCCGCGTGCGCCGCATGAAGGCGTGCAAGCAGTGTCACAGTCTCAAGGTCCGATGTACTCCAGTTGATGAAAATGACCCATACTCGCCGTGTATTCGGTGCATGAACACAAACAAAGTTTGCGAGATCGACTTGGATCAGCCTCGCAAACGCCGCAAAAAGACAAACAATCGGGAGTCTGAGCTGATCGCCGAGCTCCAGGTCCAGATCGCCGATCTTCAAGAGCAGCTTCGATTGCTGAGAAACGAGAAAGAGAAAGAGGGGGTCACTTCCTCGAAAATGGACTCGCTGGAGCTGTCGTACTCGACAAGTGTTGCGGCCGAAGGTGGCTCGCCGCCGTTCATCTCAAAAGTGGATCTAGAGCGAGAAATGTCCTACTTGTGTGAGGAGGATATCAGTTTGAGCGAGATCTTGGAGGATATCCAGAAGTGTGCTGATCGCAGAAAAGAGTTGTTGGTGAAGAATCAGGTCATCGACGTGGTGTCGTTGGGCGTGATCAGCTTGGACGAAGCGAACCACAGACTAGAGGTCTACCGGGATAAGCTCTATGCTGCTCATCCATTTATTGAACTACCCCAGAACATGTCAGTGGAGCAGTTCATCCAGGAAAAGCCCTATTTATTCAACAGCATCATGGCGATCTCCTCAATGGTTCTCGAAACAACCTATGATAGAGACACCAACTTGGCCCTTGAGAACCATGCAATTGAGAAAATTGTGGGAGCTGTCATGGTGGCCGGAACAAAGAATGTGGAATTATTAAAATCTCTTATTCTTCTCTCGTTTTGGTATAATAGCCCTGAGTTATTCAAGCTGAGGCGTTATCATATCCTCAACTGTGTGGCTGTTACTTTGCTCCATGACCTCGGCATAATGAACAGGTCGTCGTACACTTACAGCAGCGACACAAAAGCTATCCAGAAAAACGAGGACGACTACAAGGGTTTAGAGTACCGCTCATTAATCTTGATTCTTTACTTCAGCACAGTTAGCATCTGTTTAGTTCTCCGAAGAGCCATTTTCGTCAAGTGGACTCCCTACGTTAATGAATGCTGTGATTTGCTCGAGAAAATGGGCGACGAGAAGTACAAGAAGCTTGCTGTGTTCCTGAGACTTAACCATGAGTTGGAGCGTATCCATCATATTGTCCATGCGCCCGAAGTGTACGAGAACAAGCCTAATAAGTTGTCCAAATATGCTCTAGCAGAATTCCAAACTAATTTGGCCATCATAAGGAGCAACTTGAAGCCGAGTGATCATCAACACAGAGCTTATTACTACTCCGTTGAAGCATACTTGCACCAGCCTATTCTCAACGATATTCATTTGAATGTCTCCAGTCCTAATGGCTGTGCAGTTCAAAAGCTTGAGTCTGAAACCTTGAGTGCTATAGCACATTGTACCGCATCTTGTTTGTTTGCATTGGATGAGTTCAACCAACTACTGGTTAGCGAGATCGCTGGACTTCCATTGATATACTGCTCGAGAGTGATCTACACCGCAGGTATGCTCATGCGACTTCGATACCTCATCTTGTCACTTCCGTCACATATTGAGAAAGAATTGGTGCCTCGGTATGCCATTGTTGCCATTCTGAAACTTAACAAACTTGTTGGCATAGCCTCGAAACGATTCCCTGGAAATTATTTCTTGAAGAAGATGAGACTAATTTTGCTCTTATTCATCCAGACATATGTGACGCAAGTGATGGAGTTGCTCAAGAAGAATGATGACAGTACTCCATCAAATTTCAAACCAGCTCAGCTTTCTCGTACAACGAGGAATGATTTGGTTAAAGTCTCGTCGACGCTCTTCAAACAAGGAGATACAGGCAACATGATCACAGAAAATGGCCTCTCGTACCCTCCGGCACTTCACCTAGATCTCCTCTCCTTTGCGGCATCTGCTTTCCGCAATAACACTGACGAAAGAGATCAGGAAACGAATGGAGAATTGAAGGCGGAGGATAATGCGAATCAAGGAGTTCCACGCGAACAAAGTGACTTCAAAATCCCTGGACTGGCTGCCTTCAATGACTCGCGAAGACTACTGGCAGTTAGAACGATTAACAACATGGCTGCTTCGCAGACAAACATGGGCTCCGAAGCGCGTGGATTGTCTATGGGCGGAAATATTACCCACAATGCTACCTCACTGAAGCTTTACACCTTCCCTAATCCTCCAATGATTCATAATCCTAATCTTACATCTGGTGGAACGCCGGTAAATGGAGATGGGTTCCAGTCACTCGCACCTGTTCAGAGCAATTTCAATGGAGGTGCGAGTCCAATCCCTGAGATGGAGCTTGTCAATGGGAAGGATAACCCGTTTCTCAGCATTGATGATGAGTTCTGGTCCAACCTCTTGAGTACAGATTCCAACAAGTTTCATTTTGCCCAGAACGAGCCCGTGCTCCCAGACAGTTTTCTCTTTATGAACTAATTTTGATTCAGTTTCTTTTCTTATTACAGGAATTTAATTCTTCTACAATACATGGTTTAGGGTGAATGTGATCTCCTGATAGATGGTCTTGGTAATCTGTACATACTGCACACTTCATTTAAAATTCCCCAAGTTACCATATACAACTTGATACCGAGAAAGTATGAACGACACAGATGACTCGAGAGAGTCGTTCACAATGATAGATATTCTACGGCTTATCAGCGGATTGTTATTTCTCAATGCTTTCGCGTCTTGGTGGTTTACGTCCACTTCTACCTGGGGATATAAAGGTAAGTGGATCAACCCAAGCTACTTAACACACAGAGTCACTGGACACTATGTCAATTTGACTCTCGACGAATTAGCACTCTACAATGGAACTGAGGCGTCGTTACCTATATATATCGCCATCAACGGCTCGGTGTACGACGTCAGCAGTGCACCAGATATCTACGGTCCAAAAGGTCCATACAGATTCTTCAGTGGAAGAGATGCAGCCAGAGCCTTCATTACGGGTTGTTTTCAAAATCCAGAAGAATTCACCTATGATTTAAGGGAGCTCGATCCAGAAGAAGCAGCACACGATCTCAAAAGCTGGCAAGACTACTTTGGAGAAAGCAACAAGTACTGGTACGTTGGGACCGTGAAACACGAAGAATTGACTGGACCACCACCTCCACCTTGCCAACACATGAAATACCCGGGCCACTAATAGAATCTTGTATGTTGAAAGCTAGCTTCTAGCCAGTCAGTAAAAAGCTAGCTTCTAGCCAGTCAGTAAAAAGCTGTTACTAAGTCTGAAAGATTTGCATCGTCTCTATTCTTTGCGCTTATACATCATCTTCTCAAAGGTTTGTGTTTCTGCATTTTTTCAATGCTTGGTGTTTATTTTATAATATCATCCTTTCATCCTCTACAAGCATCAAGACTGTTTTGCAACACTTCAAGCAACGCGTCCAGATCTTCAAGACCCACGCTGATTCTAATCAAGTTTCTATCAACACCCCACTTTTCAACCTCGTCCAACTCTTGGTAGTGAGCAAGAATCGTGTATGGGCATGCCAAGGTAAAGTTTGTTCCCAAAGATGGACCTTTGTGTAACTTGATGGCATTAAAGAAGGTCACCGCATCGGCTGGTTTCTTGAACAAGAAGGAGATCAACCCACCGTAACCTCCGTCGGGATTCTTCAACTCGTCGTAGTATTTTTTGCTTTCCACTAGACTTGGATAGTAAACATCTGAAATAAGTGGGCTCGACACCAATAAGTCCACAACCTTCTGAGCATTCACATTGAATCTTTTAGACCGGTCAACAAAGTCTCTGGAATTTCTTTCGAGATACAAGGCGTCCTCGGCCCAGTATGTATCTTCGTAGTTCTCATCGAAGTAATTCTTCAACTCTACATACTTTGAAGATAACGGATTCAAGATCAACGAGCCACCCATCACGTTAGAGTCTCCAGAAAACACTTTAGTTAAAGACGAAACAACCATGTCTGCATAAGGCATCACAGAAATGTTCAAAAGGTTACCCACGGTTTCGTCCACAACCACCGAAAACTTGTATTTGTCCGCCAATGCCCGGATTCTCTTCAAGTTTGGAGTCTTCAACAATGGGTTCGATGGGCATTCACAGAACAAACCCATGACCTCGATTTCCCCACTATCCAACTGTCTCTCCATCATGTCAAGTGATTCATCGTCACCAAAACCAAAGAAGATGCACCCTGGTCCGAATTTCCTGAGAATGTTCAATGTATCCACATATGGAAAGCCGAAACACACCGACTTTTTGGGGGTTTCCTCAGAAAGAAGCAATGCTTGGTGGGCGTGGAAGATGGAAGCCATACCAGTGGGATATAAGTACACATCGTTTTCGTCAATGACAACGCCTCTTTTGGTCTTTGCTTTCTCCTTCCCTTGAGATTTATCAGCTTCTCCGCTGATACGTCTCCGTAAGGCTACTTTAGCCTCAGGAGCGAATTTCATGTCCAAGACTCTTCCGTACTTCTGCTCGATAAACGTGTTGAACTCTCTCTCGACTTCTTCGTTCTGGGATTGAGAATTAGCACGTATAGAGGCAGAGATGGAAGGAGACTTTCTCTGAATAGACTGTGCCTGAAGTTCTTGTTTGTTTCGGCTTAGCAAGCGACTCTGGTCCTTTTTCTGCACCTCAAACAACTCTTCTTTTACGTACTCGGCCATTCTGGATGAGATTCCTTCTCCTGAATGCTGCCAGTACTGTTTAGCCAAACTGAACTCCTCAGCTGGAAAAAATACAATGCCGATTGTCAGCTCAATCTTGGAAGACTTCTCAAAATCGGTAGCTGGTGGGGGAGTGCTCAACTGCAACACTCTTCGAGGTAATTGTGGGTTTTCAGATTTGGCCTTGATGAACTCTCTGCATCTTTTAGCTGCCTTGTACGAAGGGAAAACCATGCACCGCTCGCCATTTCTTGCGTACTTGTCCTCGATATCTTTTTCCAATTCCTTGATGATTCCGTGGATGAAAAACCTCGGGTATCCCGATTTCATCTTCTGTACTACCCAATCTTCACCTTCTTCATATCCAACGGTTGCTTCCCAAGTTGGCAAAGTGACAGAGATAGCGTGGGCGGTATTGTTTGGGATGGGCGCCCCGATCGCTTGAGAAGGGCTCAGCTGAGTCATAATGTACGAAATATCGTGGTGATTTGGCGGTTTTAACTATTTCTTTTCTAAATCTTGATTCAGCGAATCTACCTTTTCGGGCCGGTACGAAATCTCTGCGTGAGTCAGACCTGTACCCAGCGATTGCGAATTATAGATGTATTGAATGCAATTAAGGTGATGTAAAATTACAATATTTTTCTCGCTGCCAGAATGGCAAGCATTCTCTGTTCCAACCTAATGTACTCTGTAGATCCCCCTAAACGGAACACAGGTTTTGCGTAGATGTCCGCTAAGACTTGATGCAGTTGACAGAGCCCTCAGTAAGACGCTCCACTTCCTTTTTATCGGTGATGCCGTTGGCTTGTGGTGCAGCTGGGGCAGCAGAAGTAGCTTGAGCTCCACCTTTACGGTTATGTTGCATGTGAGACTGAACTAAGTGACCAGCAGCCAAAGCAGAACAAAGGGAAAGCTCGGCTGCCAAAACAGCAGAGGCAACAATACGGGCAAGACGACGAGAGTTCTCACCAGGACTGGTTGGATGTGGTCCACGGACTCCCAACAAGTCCAACATGGCTCCCTGGGGCTCCAAGATGGTGCCTCCACCAATAGTCCCCACTTCAATTGATGGCATGGACACGGAAATCTGTAAGTCACCGCCGTCAACCTTGTTCATAAGAGTGATACAATTAGATGACTCCACGTTTTGAGCAGGATCTTGACCACAAGCCAAAAAAACAGCAGTGACCAAGTTGGCGGCGTGAGCATTGAAACCTCCCACAGAACCGGCCATGGCAGAACCAACCAAGTTCTTGCTGATGTTCAACTCAACCAAAGCATCAACATCAGACTTCAAAACCAGTCTAACAACATCAGCTGGAATTCTGGCCTCAGCAACAACAGACTTACCTCTGCCCTCAATCCAGTTAATGGCTGCTGGCTTCTTATCGGTGCAGTAGTTTCCGGAAACCGCAATAACAGACATGTCACTCCATCCGCATTCCTCAGTCATGTACTTCAAGGAGTGCTCGACACCTTTGGAAATCATATTCATTCCCATGGCATCACCAGTAGTGGTCTTGAATCTAATAAACAACAAGGTACCAGCCAAAGCAGTCTTGACATGCTGCAATCTAGCAAATCTCGAAGTAGAGTTGAAAGCTTTTTTGATAGTTTTCTGACCTTCTTCTGAATCCAACCAAATCTTACAGGCTCCAGCTCTTGCCAAGCTTGGGAACGAAACACATGGGCCTCTAGTCATACCATCTTGAGTCAAAATGGATTGAACTCCTCCACCGGCATTAATAGCTTTACAACCACGCATTGCAGAAGCAACCAAACACCCCTCAGTTGTAGCCATAGGAATGTGGTAAGGAACACCGTCAATGATCAAAGGTCCAGCGACACCGACTGGCAAAGGCATGTAACCAATAACGTTTTCGCAACAAGCACCAAAAACACGGTCGTAATCATAATGAGCATAAGGCAATTTATCAGAGTCAAGAATAGGGGCGTTCGCCAACTTGGCAATCGCCTTACGACGAACAATCACAGCTCTAGTGTTGTTTTGCAACTGCTTCTCCAAAGCATACAATGGCAACTTACCGGCAACCACCAACGATGAAATTTCGCTATTGTTCAATTCCTTCACTTTACCCTCCTTCATTTTTGTGACACAGTCCTCAAGTGGGCGATTCTTGGGGGGAGCAGAGAAGTTGATAGTACCTTCTGTAGAAGAAGACTCCGCATCCTCAGCCTCGCTCTCGTAAGAATCAGTAGCTTTGATCTTCTGAGGAACTTCTTTATGCTTAGGTCTCGAAATTTCCTCTTCAATGAATTTGTTAGTGGCCGTACGTTGAGCTCTAGTGGCGTTAAGGAGGAAGACATTGCTGGAAATAGAAATGGCGAAACCAAATAACAAGAACTTCGAAAGCATGTTATCTTTGATAGCTTCGGAAATTTTCAGGAGAATAGCCACAACAACGTCTTCGATTGTGACGAGGAGTCCGAGAGGAACGTAGGCTTTTGGAGCAAGGAGGGTGACAACAGTTCCATTGGCACCGATGATGATATGCTTGGCAGCATTGAGGGATAAGGAGCGAGACTCTGTCCCATAATCAATAGAAGAAGTGCCATACATCCAAGAGCTACCGAGAGAGAAACCGTGAATGGCAACAAAACCCCCGATCAAAGCCACCTTAAAGGACAGCACAGAGGAGCTAAAGTGGGGCTCCTCTGGGTAGTCATCCTCAGAAGCACGGTTAGCAATGTTTTGAGCAACAAACGAGGAAACGCCCTCTTCTTCTAAGGCAGACTTCAATTCGTGTGTTCTGCGGGCTCTGTTGATCTCCACCTTCAAAGCCAAGACAGCAGCGTAGAAAGTGTATACAAGCAACAAGTCAAAAGCAAGAAGAACACTGCTCAAAACACAGAAGCTTCGCAAGCCAGGCATATCCCCAGTGTAGAATGTTGCGGCTAACAAAGCAGCAATCACAATGAGATAGTCTCTCAACAAACTGACGCTGTGGTTGCCAATAGCCGACGACACAATGGTTTTGACATCAGTGTGAGTACTTTTGGTCTTCATGACGGCCTTTGCCACAGATATTTTGTGTTTGAAGCCCATGATAGCAGTTAAAAAGGGAATACCCTCGGTCATGCTGAGCAAAGAGACCTTGACACCCAAGAACTTCGTGGTGGTAGCCAAAGCAAAAACGAAAGCAAACGCAGACGACACAATCGTGGAAAATGCAAGCCAAAAGTTCGAGCCGCCCTCCTTCATGTCGATGAACACCTTGAAAATGGTGTAGATCATAGCAAAGTAGGCCAAGGAGATCAAGGCAATGTCGAAGTTCTCGGCACCTTGAGCCAAAGAACAGAGCTTGTAGAATGTATGCTTGGCGTACCCATAGTAGCGGCCCACCACGTTGTTAGACCTGGCCTTCCAGGTGATGCCGCCGTAGGAGATTTTACTGAAATCAGACAAAGTGGACTCAGCTTCAGCAGATGGAACAATCAACACTCTCTCGTTGTTGGCACCATAGAAAGAGTTTTCGATTTCGGGAATCACGCTGTGGTGCTTGCGGCTAAATACCAACAGAACAAGCGTTAGCTGCTCAGCTTCGGGATACATCTGCGCATCTTCAATTTGCACCCATTGGTCGTAACTTGTGGATCCTGGAGCATGGTAGAACACAACCTCGCTGGAACTATCAAATGTGTCTGGGATGAACTCGTCAACAACAGCCAAGTACGCCATCGATGCCAACAACGACGTGACAATGGCAAAATGGATTGGTTTATGGGCAGACCTTCTAGCCACAGCAGCGGAGAATTTTGTGATGACCTGAAGCATTTTCAAAGTGAATATGATGAGGAAATGCAATGAGCCCGAGGTTTTATAATTTCACAGCGGAAATGTAAAATGATTCAATTGGGGCTTTTTAGAACCGCTGGTTGAACATACACGGCTTAATTCCTTTCTAACCGGTGTTGGACGGTGGTTTTCACTCAGCGATTTTTTCCCGAGTACGAATATACGAAATTACGCGACTTGCTGGTGTGGGGTACGGGTGTTCCGCCGCTGTTGGGCTCTCCAACCAGATCGCTAGCGATGGTAATGGAAGGAGAAAGTGGAGAATTGTAGATTGAAGGAGATGCAGAGAATGGGTTTTCAGGGCCTTGAGAGGTTGATTTGGGGAAAATTTTGGTTTGTCACATGATCAGGTTCGGCTATGGGAAAGTGCACTTCCCACCACTGCAAGAGTTTCGGTGTGGTCAGACCACCATTTATGAATAAGCAGGATGCCAGAAGCGAAAATTCTCATATTGAACTTTTTTATTCGCTCATGGTTGAGAAGTTAATTTCGCTTAATTATCCTTTGCGTTATGCCAATTGACTTAGAGCGTAGCGCAGACTACTTTGCAGACATTTTTCTGTTTTCGACACCATTTACATCTCTGTGCGAGACGAATGTGATTGAAATCTCTTACTTCTGTAGAATTATTGTATGCTGGATGCCAGATGCAGGCTCATTTAGGGGAAGCAGCGCGCTTGGGAGACCATAATTTATTTCAATTTAGGAAAATTAGTAGAGAGGCTGGCGATTTAAGCGAAATATTGTGATCAAAATACTTCACTGGGTTTTCAGTTTGCCTCCAAGTTCCCATCTATCAGTCGAGCTTGATAATTGCTAAAACATTTTCAATTCTGTTGAAAAAGAAATGCCACTTTGCTCGGCATATTTGTCACCAGATTATATTGTAGAAGACAGGGTCTGTCACTGGTCAATGTCACCCGACAATTTCACCCGCAATGTCACAGTAATCTTCGGTGGTATTTTAACAATCTCGTCGGGCTTCTTTGCAAAGTAATTGGCGCAAATAAGGGACGGACGAGGTTATAATATGAAAACTGTCCACTTACGCATTCTACTGTTTCCTTCCCAGTAAAAGAACAGTATGCCGTTCTGAGTAACTTCGACTTCATCCTTGCATGTCACCACCAAACGGATTTGCAAGTGGCTCGCCAATTTTCATTTAGGCACAATGTCCTAGAGATAAAATTCCAATACACTGGAACACACAAACTTTTTTTTTGTTTTCATTTGCTTTTTACCGCAATCCGTCTGGGTGTTGCGGCTTTTTTCGCAACCGGTGGACTTCCTCAATAGCCAATCGGTAAAAGACGCAAATCTATAACATTAGCAGCGATCATTGCTCAAACGAGTACTCGCACAAAAAAACCATTCTGTGACATAGGTACAAAAATGCCCATTGCAAGCTAATACAAGAACAATTTGGCACCAATTATATCCTAGTTGGGCATAGATCTTAAAAGCGTTCAACGTTCGCAGCTCGCACACCTAATTAAAATAGAGCGTGGCCTGCATACAGCCAGTAACCCACCAACACACACTTCCTAATCGGGTAATTGTTTGCAGCCGGGAATCAGTCCAATTAACTGTTCTTGGTAAGTTGGTGGATTGAGGTTAGGTACTCAAGCAACATACCAAGAGCTTTCTGTAAAGTGATATTTCCCTAAACAGAAGTATAGCTGAACAAAGGAATGGGCCTGTAGCTGGTTAGTCTTTTGCTTCCATATATATATCTCCACAGTGGAGCTCGTCTTCTCCCACTGTTGTAATTTATATTTCGGTAATTCCTGCTTTCTTCTGCATCGCTAGCAAAGGATCAACTGCTCTAATAAGTGGTCATGAAGATTTCATCTGTGTCTGCCACCCTCATTTTGGCCTTGGCCACCAATGTGTACGCTGCTCCAGCCAACGTCGTTACGCAGACCTCTCTTTCCAAGAGAGAAGTGGACCAAATCAATGCACTTATTGCTACATTAAACAACTACTCTGTCAAAAGAGCTTTGATGACAGACCCAGTCGAGCTCCATGCTCGGGAGTACGCCATTGTCACTCAGATTTTGGCTGCCATCAATTCCACCAACTTAGCTCCACAGATAATCCAGGGCTTGGTTGATAACACGAGCTTGCAGCCATACGTGACCGATGCTGTCATTGCCATCATCAAGAGTGGTCTTATTTCCTTGGACACTTTGTTTACTGCCTTGAATGACTCTGGTTTGGCTACCAAAGTGATCCAGGACTTGATAAGCGATTGTACCTTATATAGAGACATTTACAAGTTGGCCTTGCAGGAGATTTCCGACTTGACTAAAAAGATTGAGCAAAAGCTTGCGGGCAACAATGTTTCTGTCAAGAGACTCCTCGAGGAGGAGGATGATAGTGAATGGATCCCATCTCCATCAAAGAGGTACGATGCAAATGGAGTTGTCAACAACTTGTTGGAGTCTTTGGCCAATTCCGGTTTGGCTTCCTCTGTCGTCAGAGCCTTAATTGTTGACCCACAATTCTTGTCTTACGGAGCTTCTTTGCTTAAGCAATTGTTCAACCAGAACCTTATCAACTGGTCCAATTTGATCGCAGCCCTCAAAGACTCTGGTTTGGTCACCTCTTTGATTAAAAAGTTCTTTAACCTTTCTACCTTAAAGACGGTCATCTTCAACGCCTTAGCTGCTGCCTTCGATAATTGTGGTGGTTCAACAATCACGGGTACTCCTACCGGTCTCACCACTCAAAAGACCAGCACGACTTCCCTTCCAAGTTTCACAGCTACTGGTTCTGCTGTTCCTAGTGGATCCTGTAAGAAGAGAAGAAAGAAGAGAAGTTACAATTACTAGATGGCCCACGTTTAATCTTCTTCTATGTTGTTGCGTCCTTCACTTGTTTCTTAAGTTAAACTAGTTCGTGTTGGTTGCCTTGACGAGATGGAAACTGCTGATTGAATGAAATTCAGCACACATCACACTCTGTGAGTGATTTTTCTCTACTTATTTCTTCTTTATGGCGGAAGTCTTCGACACTGTCCAGTATCATTTGTAAACTACCATTTTTGACTTTCATCTCGGGGCAGTCGTTCACATTAGTAATAAAATTTTGATTATCGAACAAATATTATCATAAGTAGTCCGTTTCAGCAACTTGTGTGTGGGGACTCGTAATCACTGAATTTAGAAATTGTTTTTGGATGCCAAATAATAACCGAGAATGTTTTGCTTTATTTCTTCATTCCAAATTTCTCTTCAAGACCTTGAAAGTAGTAGTGGTCATCCACTTCGATACCCTGCATGTGCATTCGGAGGTAGGCATATACTTTTATATTTATTGGTCTTATATAATAAAACGTAATTCTCTACCATAAAGGGCGTGTGGCGTAGTTGGTAGCGCGTCTGCCTTGCAAGCAGAAGGTCACTGGTTCGATTCCTGTCTCGTCCACTTTTTTTAGCTTTTTATTACTATTTTACCTTGGCCTTATTATATACTCTCCGTTTTATTTCTTCAGCCGCGTTTGGACCTCTCTCTTTCCTTTTTCTTTTCGCAAAATCAACTCAAACTTATCCATTCATTCTTCGTACTGCATACAATACATAACCTCTCTATTTACGGAAAACAAACACAGACTTCCCCAACATAATCAGATATAATGCCTGGGTATGTAAATTTTTCTTCTCGAATTACCGAATGAGTTCAAAACAAGGGGTGTACTAATACGTGAAGAGAAATTGTCACTCTCCAATCTGGCCAATGTGGAAATCAGGTCGGACTTCAGTACTGGAACCAACTAGCTTCAGAACATGGACTTTCGTCTGATGGCACTCCACAACCATACGAGAATTCACAAATTTCGTTCCAGACAAATAGTACGAGGTATGGGTCGGACAACTCCTTGAAAACACATCGAACAGACAATCCAAATGCATTTTTCAGTGTCAGCGACCGCGATAAATATACCCCAAGATCCATACTTATAGACTTGGAGCCCTCAGTAATCCAAAAGGCTACAAACTCATTGCCGATGTTCAATCCACGTAATGTTCACTTGAGTGAAAATGGAACTGGAGCAGCCAACAACTGGCAACATGGATATACGTACGGTAGACAGCATGAAGAGGAACTTCTAAATATGATAGATCGAGAGGTCGACAAATGTGACAATCTCTCTGCATTCCAACTTTTCCACAGTGTTGCAGGAGGTACAGGCTCAGGTGTTGGCAGTTTGCTTCTACAGCTTTTGAATGACAGATACGGCAGCAAGAAGGTCATCAGCACGTTTCTGATATTTCCTTCCAACGAGAAAACATCAGATGTGGTGGTGCAGCCTTACAATACAGTCTTGACATTAAAAAGACTTATAGATTACAGTGACGCAACGTTTGTGTTTGACAACGACTCGCTCAATGTTCTTGAGTCGTTGATCATGGGCCCTACATCTGATCGCGAACAATCATCTACTACAGCATTTGAGGGAACTAACAAATTGATCTCAGCGATAGCTGCAGGTATCACCAATCCAGTTAGGTTCCCCAGCTACATGTACAGCTCATATGAGTCGATTGTCTCTAGTTTAGTTCCTACGCCTACACTTAAGTTTCTTTCGTCATCAATTGCGCCATATTCCTTCATTCCCGGGCTGCCACCTCGCGCTAATTATGTGAGCTTGAATGAATTTGACATCATTTTGGAATTGCTCAATGATAAGTACAAGATGAACTTTGTTCGCGAGACTCCTAGCTACATATCCGTGTTGGACTACGTGGTGGGTAACCAATTGAACCAGCAGGAGATCCGCAAAGGAGTTATTCGTGCGCAACAAAGATTACAGTTTGTCCCCTGGACTTCTTCTTCCATACATGTGGTCAATGGGCGCCAGCTGACGTTTGTTTCTCACAATGGATTAACTGGCTATCAGGTGTCAAATAATACGTCGATTGTGCAGATGTTATCCAAGATTGTCAAGCAGTACGATCTTCTCGCAAAAAGATCCGCTTACATTAATTTCTACACTGAGACGAATGATCCTTCAGAGAGAGCACAAGTCTTGGATGCGTTTAACGATTGTAAAGAGAGCGTTCTCAGTGTTGTTGACGAATACAAAGCGTGCACATCTATGAGATACCTAGAGGATGAAATACTCGATGACGATATGATGTCGTGATCATGATGATGGTGCTGCCATGTGTTGCAGAGTGTATAATATCTAGTGTACTATAATCAAGATGGAAGAGGCTTCACTCCGCTTTTGTTATTGCAAGTGGTAGGCATTTCCACCGATACGAGGACTCCATTTAAGATCCAATTGATAAGCAAACGCCTGATATCAATAACTAGTAAAAGATTATTTCAAATAAGTAGTTGTCTTCTTCAACTCTCAAGCCTTTCGTTCTGCTTTATCTTACCCTTCCGTCATTCAGAAGATTGCCGTTAGTTTAGAAACGCTTAGCTAACATCGCAAATTTCAGATTCTGAACAATAGAATAGTGTTTTACAGTAAAATAAATAAAAAAGAAACTCATCTAAGGTATTCATCACACTCCAAATCTTGGGCCAAGAACTCTTGACTGAACTATTGACGTGCAGTGTGTACAGTATCTGTCAGGAGATTCGGAATCTCCCTGCATGGGAAATCGGAATAGCTCCCGGCACTTCCAGAGTGGAGTAACGGTTCAGTACTTTTTTACAAACATAAAACACCTTTAAAGATCAAGAATAAATTATGCTCACAAAGAAAGCACAGTCATTCTAGAAATGAAGTCAAATTTGGGCACAGTTGAAGATCCATTTTCATTTTTGTATGTCAAAATTTCCACGTCAACAATTAGCGAGAATTTATGCCTTCTTAAATTTAGCTGCAGCGAACTGTCTTATGGCGCCAAACAAAATCACACCAAATTGGGAAAACCTTCACTTCACAATATCAAAAAATCTTCACAGCCCATTGACATTCTATGCTTCTTCTTTCTTTTCTCACTTCGATCTTCTCTTCACCAACAACAATTCGTCATCTCCTTCGAATAACCTCCAAATTCTGAAATTTACATTCTTGCAAAACTGAGGCTTGTTCGAGATTAGTAATCACCTCCTTTTCATCATAATAACCTTAGCTGCCATTTGTATGACGGCTACAACAAGTAATTATACTGTATGTGGATCCGGTCGCCACATACCACAGTTCCGTTATCGCCATTTCGTCAAACTTATGCACAGGACACATATCGGACTTCTCTTGGTATCTTATATCGGGCTAGATATGTTGACCCTCGAGGACTAACGCAGCTTTTTCAAATCTACTGATATTCTCTATTCACTCAATTCTGCCAATGTCTCATTTGCTTTCTAAGAGAGCCAAGGCTCGTACAAGAACTCACTTTGCCGTAGTCAACTTGGACGAGGCTCCAGAAGGCTTTGTTCCTCACCCAAATCCGCTTGTGTTGGACGGCGGTATGCCAAATGCCGGTTTTTTTCCCGTTGAGTCCATTCAAGTCAACGTGGTGGACTATCCATTCCAGAAGTCCTTGCAGTTGCCTTTGGGAAACACCTCGTTGGAGAACTTGAACCTCTCCAATGGGTCAAACGGCACCTTGGTCGAAGATACTTTGCTGAAAGCCACCACCGACAGTCTGTCCAGAAACCATATCTTGATTAAGAAAAAGGCTGACAATCCTAATCTCATAGACTTGTCCAGGGGCTTGCAGTACTCTGAAGTTGAGGGTATTCCACAGTTACTTAATTTCACTAGAGACCTTATCAAGAAGGCTCACCCACCCAATTATGACGAGTGGACCACTATTCTTTCCTGTGGTGCTGGAGACGGTTTAAACAAAGCTGCAGATGCATTTTTGGATGAGGGAGATGTGATCTTGGTTGAAGAGTTCACATTCACTCCATTCTTGCAAAACGTTCAAAACAGCGGGGCCATTCCTGTGCCCGTAAAGTTAGACTTTGATCCTACTCCTGGAAAGAGCAACGGCCTTGACTTGGACTACTTGATACAGTTGTTGGCCAATTGGGACGAATTGAAGCCTGAACTTAAGGGTAAGAAGCCCAAGGCATTGTACACCATTGCCTCGGGCCAGAACCCCTCTGGATTCACTCAGGACTTGGAATTCAGAAAGAAGGTTTATGCTTTGGCTGAGAAGTACGACTTTGCCATTATCGAGGACGATCCATACGGATACTTGACTCTTCCGCCATACAGCAAGCCAGAAGGTCTCCACAAGTTGAACGATTTCTTAACCATCGACGACTACCTCAAGGACCACTTGGTTCCATCTTACCTCACCTTGGACACTTCTGGAAGAGTGCTCCGTATCGAAACGTTCTCTAAACTTTTCGCTCCAGGCTTGAGATTGGGGTTCATTGTAGGCCACAAGGAAGTGGTTACTGCGATTGCTAACTATGCCAATGTGGTGACTCGTTCTACCTCAGGAACCTCCCAATTGCTTGTCAACAATGTCATTGAACAGAGCTTCGGTGGAGTCGATGGCTGGTTGAACTGGGTGTTGAAAATGCGCCTTACCTACACCAACCGTAGAAACATCTTGCTCCACGGCTTGTTCAGCCTGAAGGCATATGAGGCAGGCTACTACAGCGTGATTGATCCTCTCGCAGGCATGTTTGTTAGTGTGATCCTCAACTTTCCTGAGGGAACCGATATCCCCAAGAAGATCGCCTTGTTGCAATGGAAGTTCCGTGCTTACGGTGTGCGTGTTGTTGCTGGTATCAATATGGCTATTGACAAAAAGTTCAGTACAGAGAGAGGAAACTTCTTCAGATTGACCTACGCTCCAGCAAGTGACGACCAGGAGTTGAGAGAGGGAGCCCAGAGATTCGGCCAGGCCGTGTATGAGTTCTTTGAGAAAGGCTTGGAGTTTTAAGAGAAGTCTCGAAGTATGTATATCTATGTGAAAAATATATCTATATGCATGTATTCATATCTATATCATATGTTAATGTATTTACGTATATGTGAATATATCTCTACATATAAGACTGCAGTCGCAGCGACTGTCAATTTCATATGGAAGTCTCTTAACTATGGTCCTCAAGTACAGCCTCTTAAGTCACATGACAATCTTGAACGCGAAAGGACTAATGTAAGTAAGGGGTCCAATATAAGTTCCCAGAACTTTCTACACTTATTATTCTCCTCTAGACAATGTCGTTTAACTTCGCCAAATTCACCGACAACTTGAAAAACATCGGGGATCTTGTCACCTCCGAATTCAATAAGGAGGTTGTTCCCTTCGCCCAGCGTACCACCAGAATTGTGCAAGAGAGAATCGGAAAGGTCAATGTGGACGACATCAGTCAATTGCCGTCTGAGTACACGGAATTGGCCGAGAGATGTAACAACGTGGACAAGTTGTACAAGAATGTTTTGAAAGTGACCCAGAACTACGAGTCTGAGTCGTACGACTACCCTACCAACTTGCAAGAATCGTTCACCGAGTTTGGCAAGAACATTTCTGACAGAGTGCAGAACTTGTCCAAGGCTACCTCCCCTGCCGAGGCCCAGGCAGCCTTGATCAATCCTACTACTGGTGATTTCAAGCCTCCAAAGACGTTGTACCATGCTCTTGCCAGAGCCACCGATGGATCGATCTTGGCGTCTTCAGCAGATAAGAATCAGGATCCTTTGGTCAAGGCATTGGACTTGTACTCGTCCAACTTGAGCAAGATCGCAAATGCCAGATTGGGACAGGACCAATTGATCAAGTCCAAATTTAACCAGCCATTGTTGACCACGGTCCGGACGTTGCTTTCCCAAAGCACTAGCATCCAGAAGAAGGTTGAGCAGAAGAGAATAGACTACGACTTGGCCAGACAAGCATTGACCAACTGCACAAACCCCACCAAGGAGCCTCAATTCAGAGTCGCCATGGAAAATGCGGAGGACGAGTTCGCTAACTCGGTGGAAGATGCTCTCTCTGTCATGCAAAACGTGTTGCAGCAGGCTAAGCCTCTCAATGAGTTCTTGGAGTTGATCAAGGCCCAGTTGGCTTACCACAAATTGGCCAGCGAGTTGTTGGGTAACATGGTTGGCGAGTTTGAGAGTCTCATCGACGAGAACTCCAGCTTGGATGCATCCAAATCGGGTCAAGGCACTGCACTGGAGCTGGGCGATTTTGATATTTAGTGTATCGTTAGTGGATTAGATTGTAATATCTACGTGCTAATTACTTAACTTCAATGCCTGTAGACGGATATCGGTGGCAGACTGCTCTGAAGCGAAACCATAGTTTCCTTCCAACAACCCAGCATGGATAGACCTCAATGCCCTCAAAGTGTCCTTTGCGTTGATGACTGCAGAGATATTGATCTCGTTGGATCCCTGACTGATCATCTCGATATTAATTTTCTCATCCGCCAAGATCTTGAACATGTTGCCAGCAATACCAATGAAGTTCACCATCTGCTTACCAACCAATGATATAATGGTCATTTTTCTGGTAACATCCACGGTACCCATCTTACGCAACTCTTTCAAGGCGTTTTTGAGGCTCAACTCTTGATCCAGCAGAATTTGCATCGCCATGGAGACGTGCACCTCCGAGGTGGAGATCAAGTCTACGACGAGTTTAAACTTGTCCAAAGTGGTGAACAAGTGGGCCAAAAACCCGTGAGATAACGTCTTTCTATTGGAATGTACGTTGATCACAACAATGTCCTGCTTTGCTGTGATCGCTGTGGCCGATCTCTTTTTTTGTGTTTGAATGTAGCTGCTTGGTAACGTCTCGTAGGCTGCTGGTGGATGTGGCGGAGTATCTTCACCTCTTCTTCCGATGTTGTCTGGGTAGATCACAGTACCCTTTCCTATTGGGTTTTCAACGTTCTTAATCCGAATAGGAATCTTGGCCTTGATGACTTGTTCCATGGTGAATGGGTGGATCACCTCAGAACCGTAGTATGTCAACTCAGCAGCCTCGTCTGGAGTGACTGACTCCAACAAACGGGCATTAGGCACTTTTCTTGGGTCTGCTGTGAAGATACCATCGACTTCTTTCCAGATCTGCAACTCCTCGGCCTGGACACCAACGGCTACCAAAGCTGCACACAAGTCGGTGTATCCACGGCCCACGCCATTAAGCAAACCGCCTGGCACGGTACCAAAGTACCCGGTGAGCACAGGAATGACGTCTCCGGACAAAGAAAGAGTCTTTTTTCCCAACTCACTGCTCAAGAACAGATAGAAGCTGTCGTCGAATCCTCTCGTGAAGTCGTAGTCCAACGGGATAATGTCAGACAAGTCGACATAGACAGAATTCAAGCCGCGGTCATTCATCAATGCAGACATGAAAAGACACGACAATTTCTCTCCGATAGACATGATGCTGTCCAAAGTTTTTGGGCTGATTTCTCCAATGACTTTGGAGGCATGCAACAACTCGTGGGCTCTTTTCAACTCGTCCTTAGACTTTTGAATCAAGTCGTTTTGAATGTCAGAATTACTGATTCTGTCCTTTGCATTCTGAACATGGTCATCCTCGATGACTTGCAATAGCGGGGCGAAATCACCGTTCTCTGAAGCGATATCTGCTGCCCTGAGCAACCTGGAGGTGGTACCTTCGCTTTTTGTATTTGAAGATCTGGCAGAACACACCACAGCAACACGGTTATGTTTACTGAATTCCTTGACAATGTTGTCGACGATATTCTCTGGGAACTTTCCAACGGAAGTGCCGCCGAATTTCTGGACAATCCACCCTTGGGAAGAAAGTGCCTTGAAATCAAGAACGGAATTATAAGATGCTGCGGACAATGCCGGCGATGGGGAGGCCATGATGTGAATAAACTTCCGCTAGTTGGATATGTGAAGTATATATCAACTCCGTAAATCAAAAGAGCAAAGCGAACTTAAAAAAAATGTCGGGTGACTAAGTTAATGAACACTGTGTAGAAAATTTCACTAATGACTCAAGCCGGTGTGTCGAGACTGTATAGTTCCTGTATATAACGCGGATAATTTGAGATCACCATGAGTCACGTGTAGAATTGGAGGAGTCAGAGAAGACACCTTAATCGTGGAAGTCAAGATAAGGCATTTCTGACTTGAAGAACCACACAGAAATCTTTCTTTTCCCTCTATACTTCTGTGGTCGGCCCATATAAGTTTTTGGATCAATTTTTTTTTGTTTTTGTGTAACTTAGACATCAGATGATAGTAGTGCACACAGCAAACGTGGAGTGATGCAGATGAGATGAACAGATTAACAATTTCTTCATCTAATAAGACCCATAATGACAAAGAGGGGAAATGAAGAAGTGAATGGTGGCTCTGGCACTAAGAAGTTGGACACAACCTTCACTCACGAGGAGATTACCAGTTTTCTCAACCCAAAGATCTTCAATGATGATTTCCAGACAAATTTGGAGTTGGAGATAAAGGACAGCGTTCCTTACAGATGGGGTACGGTTAAAGAGCTCGTAGACGACACATTATTGAGAAATGTCCGTAAGGAAGTTCTATCTGAGATTGCCTTCACGAAGAAGGAGACGGACATCTACAAAGTGTACCAATCGGGAGATTTGGCCAACTTATCTGGACTCAATTGGGACGATCTTTCGAGGTTGCCATCGTTGTTTAAGTTGCGTGCTGCCATCTACTCGGAGGAATTCCGTGATTTCATCTCTAAAGTCACCGGGTGTGGAAAGTTGAGTGGTGTCAAGACTGATATGTCCATCAATACCTACACCAAAGGATGTCATCTTTTGACGCACGACGATGTTATTGGTTCCAGAAGAGTCAGTTTCATTCTCTATTTGCCAGATCCAGAATTCACATGGAAACCCCACTACGGTGGAGCCTTGAGGCTTTTCCCAGCCGTGGTGCCTAATGTTCCAGAGACAGACTACAGTGCCAAATTGGTCCCTCAGTTCAACCAAATTGCCTTCTTTACGGTGCAACCGGGATTATCTTTCCATGACGTGGAGGAGGTGAGAGTTGATAAGCAAAGATTGTCCATTCAGGGATGGTTCCACATTCCACAGCCGGGTGAAAATGGATACATTCCCGGTGAGCAGGAAAAGACCGAGGCGAAGAGTACGTTGCAGCAATTGCAAAGTAAAGAGCTTCAAGAATACGATTTCCCCAAGCCTATCAGAAACGATATTTCTCCTAGTGAACTCAAGGTTTACGAGGAATTGGACATTGACGAGACAACTTTCTCTAAAGACGAGCAACAATACTTGGCAAAATTCATCAATCCCGTTTATCTCAATAAAGCAGCACTTCAGAAGTTGAACAACACATTCCTAGAGGAGTCTGTTGTTGAGATTTTTGAATTCTTGAACAGAGAATATGCGGCTGCATTACAAGCAACCATCAGGAAGACCGAGTTGGAAAACAAGACTCCAGCCACGGCAGCTGAAATCCAGGGCCCATGGAAGTGTGCCGTTCCACCTCACAAGCAAAGATATATGTACATAGACGGCAAGTCCACTTTCGGTCTCGGTGAGAAAGACATAGAGTTTGTCAACCATATTGGCCCACAAGAGGCACCTAACTTTGCCTTGACTCGTGAGTTGGCTCCACATGATACAGAGAAATTGATTTTAGAAGTGATGAGCTTCATGAAGTCAATTGCATTCCGAAAGTGGTTGGTACTTGTCACTGGGCTTATTCCCACCAGCGACCAGATCTTGGCTAGAAAGTTCAGACCAGGACAAGACTTCATTTTGGCCACAACCACAGGTAAAAAGTTGGCTCGTGAGTATTTGAATGAGCTCAATGTTCTCCTTGAAGCAACTCTTGGAATTACACCTACAGCCAGCAACCCTAAAAACTGGGAGTCGGGAGAGTTTGGTGGCTACGAGTTATGTATGGCTCTCAACCTGAATGACTCGGATGAGGAGTTTGAGGATGACGATCCAGCCATTTATAAAGCCAGCGACCCGAATGACGACTCCGTCTTATACACCAGTCAGTGCAAGTGGAACTCTCTCTGTCTCATGTTGCGAGATCCTTCTGTTTTGAAATTTATCAAATATGTCAGCATTAATGCTAAGGGATCTAGATGGGATATCAGTGCCCAATGGAACGTAAAGAGTCTTGTTGAAGAGGAGGAAGAAGAGAAAGAGGTTGAAGAGAAAGAGGTTGAAGAAAAGTAGGAAGAGGAGAAAGAGGCTGAAGAAAAGGAATAGAAATCATATACAGAGTACGGAACTCTGGTCCCTAGAGGACGCTGGTAAAGTTATGTAGTAGACTTACTCAAAGTAGTCGAAGACAGATCATTGCCATGTTTTTAGATCGACGGTGTTGCATGTGCAAGACCGGCAAAGATTTGCTTTAACCGAACCCCTGCAATTGACGTAAAGTGTGAAAGATCCCTTGTACTAATAATAAGGTGGCATTCCACTGCATGCACTCATAGACTATTCATTAAATATCAGCATCAATTAAGGTAGAATTCATCATAACATTCAACCATTTCCCAACTAAAAATAAATATGTGGAGATTTCTGCAGTAATTAGCCACACTTCCTACCTGTAGTATACCCAGGTATAAGCCCCTATAAGCCTCTTTCCCCACAGTTTTTCCCTATATATTATTACATACTCCCACTCCGATCCAGAACTGTCAATTACACACTCAATGACTTTCGAAACTGCAGAACTGAAAAAAAAATTACTGGCACTGCTCAATAAAGTTCTCCCCCAGACTACCAATCCTAGCAATCCTGCCTTCGCACCAGGCGTGGTTTTTGGAGTTACCAATGACAAGGAAACCGTCTACCTTGAGTCTTCAGGAGTAAGTAACATTGAAACGCAGCAGCCACTTGCCAAAGATGCACTTTTCTCTATTTACTCTTGCTCGAAAGCAATCACCGTAGTTGCTGTGCTTCAATTGGTGGAAAGCGGCCGTGTGGATTTGGATGCTCCTGCAACCGACTACTTGCCTGCGTTGGGCAAGGTAAAAGTTCACAAGGGAATTGATGAGAATGGAGAGGTGATTTTTGCATCTCCGAAGACGGAGATTACCACTCGGAAGCTCCTAAGCCATACGGCCGGGTTCAGCTACACTTTTTTCAGCAAACAGTATGCGGACTATCGGGAGAAGACCGGCGATCTCTCAGTGTTCGACCTTCACCCGGATCTCTTCGACAAAGCGTTCTTGATCCACGAGCCTGGAGAAAGATGGCATTACGGGTTGAACATAGATTTTGCTGGTAAGATCGTAGAAGCGGTGACTGGCCAGACCCTCGGAGAGTACGCCAAGAAGCACATTTTCGAGCCGGCAGAGTTGCACTCGTTCACGTTCCATTTGCAGCCAGACGTAGAACCTGTCACTTTGCACTACAGATCGGGAAACGACGTCGTGATCAACAGTTTCCAGGCCGATAGAGATCCTGTGCACGATCTTGGAGGATCTGGAGTGTTTGGCAATGTTGAGGACTACTTGAAGTTCATCCGGATCTGGCTCAACAAAGGTAAGGCAGACAACGGCAACCAGATTTTGTCCGAGAAGACCGTGGAGTTTGCGTTGGAGAACCAGGTACCGGATGGAGTGGAGCCTATAACCAGCTTTGAGAGCGAACATTCCAACGATGTTCCTATTGACCCAAGCAATCCGAATGGGTGGAGCTTTCCATTTGGCATTAATGCGACTGACTTGCCTACTGGCAGACCAAAAGGATCATTTTACTGGTGCGGCATTGCCAACTTGTTTTACTGGATCGACACAAAAAACAAGATCGGAGGCTTTTACGCGAGCCAGATCTTCCCATTTTTGGAGGCTTCTGTGAAAAATTTTGGCGACCTCGAGGCTGCGGTATATGGTAGTATTTAATTTAGCTGGTTTTTAGAGAAAGTGTGCGTGGAATGAGAACATATCGAGCGAGAACGAATCCAGTGAGAACATATTAATGGAGAATATAAATTGAGAGATACTAACAAATGGAACATGTATGTGAAGAAAAAATACAAACACTTCGATAAAAATACAGAGAATGAAGTCAAAACTCGTGGAAGGTACAGAGATCAGAATCATGTCTATGTTAACCACATTTCTCTCTTAATTTAATACGCAACCAGGTTCAGTATACCTCAATTTTCGCATATCAATTTCTCATGCGAACCTTAAATTTCGCCCGTTCAATGTATCACCCAAACGTTTAGGTTTTCACGTTCAATTTCTCCCGCAGACTATTAGTTTCGTACATTCAATTTATCACCCAAATGTCTAGCTTTGCACGTTCAACGTATCACCCAAACGCTTGGCTTTGCACGTTCAATGTATCATCCAAACGTTTGGCTTTGCATGTTCAATGTATCACTTAAAAGTTTAGTTTTGCTCGTTCAATTCCTCTCACCCAAACGTTTAGCTTTGCACGTTCAATTTCTCACCCAAACCTTAAGTTTCGCACGTTCAATTCCGCATTTGTCTCAATTATCTAGCCTAACCTAATTCCTCTGCTGCACATCCCATCCAAGCTCGGAATTCTTACACCGAGATGGCAAGCTATGTCACCGTCATTATCTTTTCTGTTTCGGTGCATCTTCTCTCGCTTCTTGACCACGGCACATGGAACCCGCTACTATACCGGGTGCATGGAAGCGGGGGCCGGGTAATCCGTGCACTACCCGATTTTCGCGTGAGAAACCCGTCCAAATTCTATATATCAGTTCCAGATCACCTTTTACTCACTGGAAAAGCCATCTCAAGTCCGACGTCCTTTTCCATTTGCTATTCGCCATGGCCGATTCCGAACCCAGTCCTTTTGTCATCTTGGCCTCCGTGGTCACCGTCATTGTCACATTTGTAGCATTGTACTTTGTCAAGAAGAATAAGAAGGACCAGCCAGTGTTGCACCCTACCGAATACAGAAAGTTCCCCTTGATCGAGAAGACTCGTGTGTCCCACAACTCCTGTGTGTACAAGTTTGGCTTGCCCAAGTCCACCGACAGATTGGGGTTGCCAATTGGCCAGCATATTTCCATCAGTGCCAACATCAACGGCAAGGAGGTTGTCAGATCGTACACCCCGATCTCCAACGACGACCAATTGGGATCCTTCGACTTGTTGATCAAGACCTACCCCGAGGGTAACATTTCCAGACACGTCGAGTCCAAGATGATCGGCGAGCACATTAACGTGAGAGGTCCTAAGGGTTTCTTCACCTACACTCCTAACATGAAGAACAGCTTCGGCATGGTGGCCGGAGGTACTGGAATTGCTCCAATGTACCAGGTTTTGACTGCCATCTTGGACAACCCAGAGGACAAGACCAAAATTTACTTGGTGTATGCCAACGTGTCTGAGAACGACATCTTGTTGAGAGCTGAGTTGGAGGACTTAAGAAAGAAGCACCCCGATCAGTTTTTCATTCACTACGTGTTGAACAACCCACCTGAGGACTGGGAAGGATCCGTTGGGTTCGTCACTCCAGAGATCATGGACAAACACTTGCCTCTGTACTCTGACGACACCAACTTGTTGATCTGCGGTCCTCCATTGATGGTTTCTGCCATCAAAAAGGCTGCACAGACCTTGGGTTACCCTAAAGCCAAGCCTGTGTCGAAGTTGGGTGATGCCGTATTCGTGTTTTAGGCTTAATACGAGCAGTTCTGAGTTTTATACGAGCGGAGTGAATATGCGGATACGACTGCTGAGGAACGCACCTTGTAGAACCTACACAAGTTGGCTATAGATTGACAACTCGCTGACCTTTCGAGGATTACTCGAAGATTACTCGAGGATGACTCGAGCGAAAATTCACTTCATCTACTTAATTTTCCAATAAAAGTGATGGAAAGTATATTCAGCTTCTCACTTGTCTAGTCTACTGGCTCATAAGTGCACTACTGTAGGTGCACTCCATGTAGCATGTCTTGCATCCAGTTCGCATGACCCAGTGATTCCGTGCGTCTAGTTAGATGACGTATCGAAGCTCTGGTTCCACACAGTCAATTACTTACTCCTATTTATCTCGCATCTGATTTCATATAACCAGTTAACTTCACATCCGCAGTCTTACTGACGACCATCGCTATAATGGTATTGCCGATCATTCCGGTACTTTTGATACTTGCCACTGCGGAGGCCTCCGCAATCCCCAAATGGGAGATGGCTGACAGCTACATTTCAAACGCCATCTCCAACGAGAAAATCGAGGTTGAGAACGTCTTGAAGCCTCCTATCGACTCCAAAAAGTATCCTCCGATTATCAAGAGGCCAAAGGCGCATGAGAAAACCTTGAAGGACGGAGAGATCCCCCAGTATGCTCTTGATTATGCTCCCTACGTTCATCTATACTCCGAGGAGAGATACTGGCCCTACGACATCAGCAAGTTTGTTACGAACTTTCATGTCACTTATAAAAACGGAACGGTAGTTAACGGCACCGAAAACGGCCTCAACATTTCCATGCTCGCTAACTTGCCTGCGAAGCGCAATCTCTTTTTAACGTCCAATGAGGACTTTGATAAGGACCCAGAATGGATCACAGGTTACAAGAACAAGCCGTCTTTGGTTAACGGAGAGATCAAAGATGCTCCTGCAACTCTAATCGTCGTCGACAAAGGCAACGGCTGGGTGGATGCTTTTTGGTTCTACTTCTACTCCTTTAATTTGGGACCCTTTGTAATGGGTTCAGGCCCATACGGCAACCACGTGGGCGACTGGGAACACTCTCTTGTCCGGTTCTATAAGGGATCTCCCGTGATTGTATGGATGTCTGCCCACGGGGGCGGTGGTGCCTATCACTATCACAATTTAGAGAAGCACGAGCTTGATCCCAAGCATCCAATCATTTTCTCCGCCAGAGGAACACACGCAAACTACGTGTCTGTTGGCACGCACCCACACGACTTGCCATACGACATTCTTTGTGATTTTACGGATAGAGGCCCGTTGTGGGACCCAACCAGAAATTACTTAGGATACACCTACGATGGCAAGTTTGTCTATCCAACGGAGAAGAACTCCAACCCTAAGCATGTGGGCAGAGAGGCTAAGTATGGCAACTGGCTTACTTTTGCTGGACACTGGGGCGACAAGCAGTTGGATGACAAAGATCCAAGGCAAAAGTATTCCTTCATTGGTGGCTACAAGCATATTGATGGACCGCGTGGGCCCTTAAAGAAGAACTTGTTGCGGATCATTCCGTGCGAAAGATCCAAGTGGTGGAATTTCTGGAACGGCTGCAATGTTAGAGAGAACATCAAGTGGGGCATTGGCGTGGAGAGCGAGGGTTACAATTGCGGGAACATCTTTGTAAAGGTTAAGTCGCTGTGGCTTAAGAAGCTTTTGCAGAAGATTACATGGGGCGGATGGTTTTGTTTTGTGGTGGATTTAATTTATGGTTAGACTTTCCAGCTGTGGGTTTTAATGTGAGCACACAACCAACCCGACTACAGTTGAGTATATACAGCATACACATACATCGTGGGAGTTCACCTTTGGGTAATTTACATGGAGTCATAAACGGTAATTGAGGCAGAAACGTGTGCAGGTTACTACGAGCTCTCATTATGCCACATGGATTCAGTTGTTGTGAATGTAATTGGGCGGTGATAATAGTGAGAAAAAAAGATATGGCACGAATTTCAATTTCTTCAAAATCCTTTTTCAAGTCTAATATCATCTCAGTAACGTACGGATTAATAGGAAAAGTTTTGCTGTTCAGGCAGGCGGAATGTGTCATAATTGCTTTTTCGCAGAAACATGCGGCATTTGCAACCAACTTCTCGGACCGTTTTTTTTAAGTGTTCTCACTATTTTAGTCATCGCAGTTTGTAAGAACCTTAGGTATCTACATTAATGGAGCAAGTCACTTCAAGCACATATACGGAGAAATTCTCCGACATGCTGGTCCACAATAATGACGTTGGACAGCTGAGATGGCAGAACTTCAAAGACTCTTTTAAGAGGGTCTCTATCGATGAGGACGAGAGCGAACTCAGCAGTATGGCTGATATTGAGAAAGCTAACTTATTGACATCTAAATCTCCTCTACAGAGAAAATTAAAGTCCAGAAACATTTCTATGATTGCAATCGGCTCTTCAATAGGCAGTGCCTTGTTTGTGGGTTCTGGTTCGGCCTTGAGCACCGGTGGTCCGGCTGGTATCTTGATTGCCTGGTCGATCACTGGATTTGCCATTTTTACCACCATGCAGAGCTTGGGAGAGCTTTCTGTAGCATTTCCTGTAAGTGGAGGCTTTAATCTTTATGCCAGTCGTTTTATTGATCCATCTGTTGGGTTTGCCGTTGCATGGAATTACTTCATTCAGTTTTTGGTGTTGCTTCCCCTTGAACTTGTTAGTAGTTCCATCACTATGCAATTTTGGAATAGCAGCATTAATGCGGATATCTGGGTGTTAATTTTCTACGTTTTCGTTTGCTCCATTAACATGTTCGGTGTCCGTGCTTACGGAGAAGCCGAATTTGTCTTCTCAGCCATCAAGGTGATTGCAGTGGTGGGCTTCATCATTGTCAGTCTTGTTTTGGTGGCTGGTGGTGCCCCTAATGGAAGCTCGCACGGTGCTGAATACTGGCACAATCCGGGTGCATTTGCCAACGGCTTCAAAGGTGTAGTATCTGTTTTCGTTACCGCTGCATTTGCTTACGCTGGTGTTGAGCTTGTCGGTCTTGCTGCTGCGGAGTCTGAAAACCCACGTAGAGCTTTGCCAAGGGCGATCAAACAGGTGTTCTGGAGAATCTTGATGTTTTATTTGGTCTCTCTCACCTTGATCTGTTTCTTGGTTCCTTACAACTCCAAAAGATTACTTGGAGCTTCCTCAGTGGACGTCACCGCATCGCCATTCGTCATTGCCATTGAGCTGGGTGGTATCAAGGGTCTTCCTCACGTTATGAACGCGGTTATCTTAGTTTCTGTGATTTCTGTTGCTTCAACTTCCGTTTATGCTTCTTCTCGAACATTGACATCTTTGGCAGAGCAAGGTTTGGCACCAAAGATTTGTGCCTACGTAGATAGAGCAGGCAGACCATTGGTTGCCATCGGAATCTCCAATGTTTTTGCATTGTTAGCATTTATCGCTGCCAGCGGAAAAGAAAGTGATGTATTCAACTGGCTCATGAGTATCTCAGCCTTGAGTTCAATTGCTCTGTGGATCAGTATCAACTGGGCTCATATTAGATTCCGAAGAGGGTTGAAGACTCAAGGAAGAGGCACCGATGAGTTGACCTTTGTTGCCCAAACAGGGGTCATAGGCTCCTACATTGGTGGCTTCGTCTTTGTGCTCGTTTTGATTGCCCAGTTCTGGATCGCCTTGTTCCCCATTGGCGACCTGCCAAGTGCCTACGACTTCTTCTTGACCTACTTGGGAGCAGTCATCTTGGTTGTCTGTTACATTGGCCACAAGGTGTGGAAGAAGAACTGGATTCTTCAAATTCCTTCTAAAGACCTTGATCTCGACTCTGGCCGTAGAGAAACTGACCTTGACCTCTTAAAGGAGCAGATTCGTCGCGAGAAAGAGGTGTTACAGTCTAAGCCATGGTACCACAGATTCTACCGTCTCTGGTGCTGAAAGCAGATGAGAAGATATGCAAAAGAAAACCCAATAGACTTGATTAACCTTGCATAAGATTCATATAGATAAACATTACAGAAAAAAGAAAAGTCTTAAGCACTAGTAAGCTGAGATCAACGCTATCTCTACTTTAGCGCAACGAATAGTGTATAGAGCAAAGACTTCATTTTCCATCTACTTTTTACCCCATATTCCATCATGGCTAGCAGAGCAGGCCTCACCCTGCGAAGTTCAGGGTTGGGAGGTGTTTTCAAGTCCTTGACAAAGTCGCTTAAACCAGCATCGGGCAATGTACCTGTGGTGATCAATGCTAAAGTCGTGGGTGGAGGTAATGACATGCAGAGACTTTTACTGCTACTACAACATGGGACAGTGCCTTCACGTGCTTCAGCGGCACAGGAGATTACCGACCAACTAGAAAAGTTTTCCATATCGTCGATCCCGGAAGTGTGGTACTTGGCTCGCGATTTGTGTGACTACAAAGTGCAACCTTCAATCCGTCGAGTGGTTCTCAAACTCATGATACAGTGCATAAAGCAAGACGATGATGCGGTTAGCAGCCGATTGATGTTCTTCAGAGACATTACGCTATTCTGCAAAGTCAATGACAATCGCCTAGATCCGGAGTTCGATTTATTCTTGAAGGCCCTTCGCACTTTAACGAAAGAAGGTAGGGACATTCATGACTTGTACATATATGATCTGGAGGAAAATTGGGTCATTTTTGTTCTTCGATGCTTTAATGTTGCAGCCAAACATGCCCGAGACTACTCTGGCGACGAAACTCCAGACGAAAAGAATTTCTACAACCTTGTGAAGATGATACGATACTTGACCAATTGCTTTAAGTTCAATTTCAGGCTCATGGATGAAAAAGTGGTGAGCTCCACGTTATCGCTTGTTTTGAAAATATCTTCACAAACAGATAATGTTAAGATTCTCTCTAATTGCATTGAGTTGATCAAGGTTTGTGTTCTATATGGGTATATTCCAAGCGAGCTTCTTGATGAAATTGTCCACTTTTTATGTTGGTCTAGTTTTATTTCTGATGACTTGCAGGAGCTTTCGTGGGATGCCTTGAGATTGATGTGCCTCGAATATACATCCTTGGTTCTTGTTGCAATATGTAATGTGCTTCAAGACCCCACGTTACTTCAGCAACAAGGACGTAACTCGACTGTACTAGAGGAGAAGTCAGCACTGAAGACACATGACTCGCCCTTGGCCACAGCCATAGGTGCAATGTTGATGCTCGAGAAAGTGTTTGTGTGCATAAGATCAGACAAACATTGCCAAGAGTCCAACCGGGAAGATATGCTCCAAGTATTGCTGCGATGTCTTAATATGGGGATTCCAATTATCAATAGTGGATTTCTCCGCATGTTCGACAAGCTTTTTAATGCTGATAATTATGAGACCACCTATCCGAAAGACACAAAATTCACTGAATTATTCCCCTTTCAATATTGGTACTCATCTAATATCTCTATGTTTCTGATATTATCTACATTGGAAATCAACTCATTCCAAGACGAGAGCTACTGGGTGTCCATTTGCTCTTCGCTCTACAAGCAATATAAGGATCATGAGCTCGTCGCACCTAAAGAACGCTTGGTGCAACTATTCTTAAGACATCCTCGTCATATTTCCAGAGAGATCGTCAAGTTTGTACTTCAGTTCTACACTGAAGAACAAACTTGTACGGTTTTGGATCCGCTTTGGAAAGAAAATTGTCGAAAGCTACTCAACAGTTTCTACTATACTAATGACGGCACGAGCATCTCACCAGAGATACGCATAGAGTGTCTTCGAACAATTAAGGGAAGCTTTGAAACTTCGATGTCCATATATGACGACTACAATGTAAGCAAAGAGATAGTGATAGAGATCATTCAGAGATCTATTACCGAGAACGACCAAACTTTGATTGGCTATATCATGGAGGAATATGTACTCCTGTTTCTCAAAAGCTCTTCGATTGTGCTCACTCGGGCCATTTTGGGGTCATTGTCACCATTGTTGCAAGTCAAGCAAGAGCCCGAGCGAATCAAGAGTATTGTATCCCTCGGATCATTCGGATCTGGGCCTCAGATTTCTAGGCTAGCATCTGTCAACAGCGCCTCAGAACTCAATGATACTGTTCCAAAAACTAACCTCCTATACTTTAATTCATTGGCCAAAACTCTTTCACGTTCATTATTGGCAGTGTACTCCACAAATGCAACGAAGGCTGGTGAAATCTACACCTTTGTTCTCGATGTCGTCCAATTTTGCCTAAAGCTGGAACAGCACCAGACTGTTTTAATACTTGTCAAGCTTTTGATGAGACTTCGATCTACCTTAGAGGGCTATATCTACTTCACAGATATTAAAGATGTGGAAGGACTCGCGACCACTTTCAGAAGAAACAAGACGTCTCAGAATTTCGAGCCCAAGGAATCCTGGTGGTGCTTTCCAGAGAGTCTTGACTATCTTCCAGATGAGTATCTCGACAAGCCAAATAGACGTTGGATTGTTTTCGAATCTGAAGCTTCAAAAGTACCGTCGGATGGAAGTAGCTGTCTAGATATTGCTCCGTGGTTTGATATCGTTATTACCATTTTCGAGGAATATTATCATTGGGAACTCTACTCCTATACATGGGCTCATTTCTGTTCTCAGTTGTCAAATATGAGGCTACTAGAGAAGCAATCCACTCTCATTAGACGATTGCAAAAGACCATTTGTGACCAACTAACCTTGAATTTGCCTCGGCCTTTGACGATTGCAAAATCGATTCCAGTAACCAAAGGAGAAATGCAAGTAGCATACATTCGAACAATGTCTTCTTTGATAGGATACCATGAAGGATTCTCGAAAGCTGAAGAAGATCAAATCGTCAGCTCATTATTATTTGCATTAGACTCATGGGAGAAAACGGCCATTCCATGTATCCATATGTTGACCATCTGCTGCTACGAGATTCCAATGTCTTTGAAGAAGTATCTTACAGCTATTTTGACAAGAATACAAACAGGCGTAACGAGCGCATTTGCTAGTTCGCCCACATTGGAATTCTTGATGTCAATAATCCAGGTGCCTCCTTTGACCTCTAACTTCACCGCAGACGAGTTCAAAAGAGTATTTGCAATTGCATTTAAGTATATCCAGTATGCTTTGGACATGAAATCCCGTAAGACAACTTCGAACCCTACAGAGCAGGCCTCTCTACTTCTAAGTCACGGAGTTGATGCGGAGGTAGATAAACAGGCCTCAACTCAGGCTACTGAAATCACTCCCATTGTCAATGAGTATCTTCTCACCGTTTCTTACTTGGCCATTTCCAAATGGTTCTTAAAGATCAAGGTGACTGATCGGCGTCAAGTAAGCGGCTTCCTTATCAAAAACGTGGTTTTGTGCAGTGGTTATAATGAGGGAAGTACGTTGGATGATCGTGCCATCGCATTTCTTGACTTGGTTGCAAGGTTCACTTACTGTGATATACCACTTAAGATGACGGCATTGAGTAAGCCGGCGGATCCACATCTGCAGACCATGTGCAACAAGTGGATCATTGGCCATTCGCTCATATCAATTGATACAAATACGATTAGTGGAGATTCTACGCTCTGTCTCAGAAGGCCAACGGGAACTTCTGTCTTTCAGGTAAAGCTAGACCCAGCAATGCTTCCCGCGAACTTGAAAACTGATAATGTTCTGCCAAGAGTGTTAAGCAGTTACTTTCTACTCCAGCTTCTTAGACCTTTGGATGAAGACAGTAGAAACAAACCTATTGCATTGTTTGACGATATTGCTACAGAGAGAGCTATCAACACATTCGACAGAATCCCTGTTGTATCGCATCATAAGGCAGGTATTCTCTACATTGGTCCGAACCAGAAGACCGAGGCAGAGATCTTGGGCAATGCCATTGGTTCACCAGCATACCACAAGTTCCTTGATGGAATCGGCCAGCTTGTGAGATTAAATAGTAGCTCTTCTGCCTACGTTGGCGGTCTTGATAGGGAAAACGGTACCGATGGTGAATTTGCATATGTGTGGAGCGACCATCTTTCGCTGTTGGCTTTCCACACTACCACGCTTATGCCAAACATGGTGAACGATAAGGTCTATGCCATGAAAAAGCGACACATTGGAAATAACCACATCAATGTGTTCTTCGACGATTCTGGCCTTCCATTTAACTTCAATGTCATCAAGTCGCAGTTCAATTTTATTAACATCGTCATCTCTCCACACAGTGTTAGAGGGTCCCCCGTGAGAGGTAATAGTGCAGAATTCTTCAAAGTGAAAGCCTACAGACGGAGTGGAGTGCCAGGAATCTTCTCGTCCACGCACTACAAGTTGATGTCGTTGGACCAGCTTCTGGACTATGTGCGCAACATGGTGCTCATGGCCGACCGGTTCGCCCATGTATGGCACTACATGATAGATGGGAAGTACACCACGAACTGGGAACTCCGCGTGAAGCACATTGCCACCTTGAAACAGAAAACCGAAGAAACCCACCGCAATCTACAGAGTGAGCAAGAGAGACAGGAGGTCACCAAGTCCACTTTTGCTTCTACCGGCGAGACTGCCGGAGCGGACATGACGCAATCGTTTTTGCAGCAATTGCAGGTCACTAGCACTGCACCAACCATAATAGCCCTTGGTGCGTCCAAGTATGACTACGTGAGTGGAAGTGACAACAAGCCCTACTCCCTTTTGGAATTCAACTCTTATGCATAATCTTGCGCAATCTTTATCAATGTGTGCGAATTGTGACCGCGGCACATGAAGTCAAAATAGAAGACTGGAATGGAGCAACTGGAGAAAGTTCTCACTAAGCCAGCAAACATCTTATCTGCAAAGCAAGAGCTACATGAAGACAAAACAAGAAAATGAAAAAAGAAAGAAATTCCAATAAGCGGAGCAAGCATTTGCCACCATCGAGCAAGATAGAGCACTATACGACACTTTAACCTGCCATATTAGATTATCGTCTGATTTGCGCCGTTGCTCCGAACTAATTACTCAGCATGAGGCTCGTTGTGGCGGTGAGAGAGCGTGCATACATGGAAAGGCTCATTCCCGAAACAGACTTAGTAGTGGAATCCCCGAGGGCGGATTTAGTCGAGGAACTTCCGTTTCATGCGCAACTAGCAACATTCCAATTTTACAAAAAAAAATAATAAAAGAGCACGTTGGCGGAGTCGTCATTGTACGGAGATAACTCTGATATGGCAGTGGCGTACTAAAGTTGTGCTAGGGGCAACTCAGGGGTTCTTCCCCAATTCTATAGCGGTTCTCGGAGCCCACTCATTTAATCGAGACTTTCTTTTTTTTGTTGCGCACTAATTTTTCCGGTCAATATAAACTCTTTATCGTGCAGCAATTTATTAGACTCCACAAAGAAGGCTACTACTATTTCTTTTCTGCTTTCCACTAGCTGGGCGCATTTGAAACCAATCAAAAACAATTTTCAGAACCGGGTCTGGCTATTTTCACAGTAATTATTACAATGTCGATACCTGACTTTCAGAAACTCACATTGACGGCGATGGATTCCGTCAAGTCAACCTTGGAAAACGAGAGCGAGGCAGTTCAGAACCTCGCCTTTCAATATCAGGAGGATATGGACTCCCAGATAGGCTTACTCACTGCACTCAGAATCTTCTACGAGACAAATATGAGAGGAGGTAAGATCGTGGCATGTGGAATCGGGAAGTCATACAAAATTGCCACCAAGACCGTGGCCACGTTGAAGTCGCTTTCTATCAACTCGGACATTCTCCATCCGTCGGAGGCGTTGCACGGCGATCTCGGTCTTCTCAATGACCGCGACTGTCTTCTCTTCTTTACTGCCAGCGGCAACACCCCGGAGCTTCTTCAGCTTCTTCCGCATCTCTCTCCTAGTATCCCCATTGTGCTTCTTACATGCAACAGGGTATCCAAGCTTTCTCAGCAGAGCCAAGTGAAGTGCTTGCTCTGCGCAGATTTGCCTGATCACTTGAAAGAAAACACCGTGCACGGCATTCCTGCTCCAACGATATCCACCACTTTGTCACTTGTTTTGGCTGATGCTGTATCGCTTGCATTGGCTGAAATGATCACCAGCGACAAAATGAAGCGTAAGAAGATGTTCTCCATGAAGCACCCGGGTGGTTCTATCGGGTCTGACTTGAGCCACTTAAATGACAACATTGTACGCATGGAGCTTCTGTCTAGCGTGAAATCTGACATCACAGTTGCTAGTCGTGACAGCTATTCCTCTCTCTTGTCCTTGAACCAGTTGAGAAATAGTCTCCGGTCGAATTATGATGCAGAATCCGGCTCCAATGCATCTTCGCTTCTGAATTCCGATTCTGAGGAGGCTCTCCTTCCAGTACCTGATGCAAGATTGACAAGCAAGTTGAGAAGCTCCAAGCCAGCTCAGGTTTTTGAATTGGACAAAGATACGTTGAGTTTGTGGGAAGAATTGCAGATGCTCCAGTCACTTGCCCTCTATGACTACATCGTGTTCAAGGATTCTAAGAGAAAGTTTGCTGCAGAGAGCTCGAGGCTCCGTTCGTGGTATAAGCTGGCCAAATCTGACGGCAATGAGTGGCTGGGAATGGAGGACGCTTTCAAGGTGTTCCGTTTAGTTGACCTTTGATCTCAACACAGCTGGTTGGCAAAAGTTGCCATTAATTTTCAAAGCAGGTCTAATTGACTTTAATGGACAGAACTTGATTATTTCAAGCGTGAGGAAAAGTCTGATCAGTGTTGAACTGATACGGCTTGACAGGTTGTGTACGGAAAATCCTATCGAAGAAGAAATCAGGAACGGTCATGGCTTTGGCCGCTGTAAATACGACTTGTTCTATCGACTTGTATAAAAAATTATTTACTGGTTTTGCACAAGTCAGAGACCGTAGTTCACCTCTCGTTTGAGTTAGTAATGAAAAATCAATTGATCAATATATACAACAAACTAAAAACTATACCGCACTGATCTTCTGCCGACTTTTGGCCCCAGAGAACCGTTGATGTGATTGACAACGGGCTTTTTACAGGATATGGAGCAATCGCTCTCGTATGTACAACATTTCTCATCTCGGCCGTTTAAACACGATCAGCTTCGACCAATGCGGTTTCCGCAACAACAATCATCTTCTCCACGGAAGCCAAATGCTTTCCGTAATTATTCTTCATAGAGAGCTGCTTCAAGTACTGTCTCAATTTAACGACCAAGCTCTTCTTCTCGGCGCTTTTAGCGTCAAAGCCCTCGACTAACTTTTGAATCACATAGTTGGCGTACTGATCCTTCATCATTAATGCCAAAGGTGAATCATCATCAACGGTTTCTTTGTTTAAATCTTCGTTTCCAAGCATCACTTCCAGCAAGACCCTTCTTCTTTGCTCGATACTTCCGTACTTGATACACTTCTCGATAACATTAGAAGCAAACTTATGCTTGGAAAAGTTGACCACCGATCCGAGTGCAACCTTGAGAACTTCTTCCCTATCTTCAGGGTTACCACGTTCCAAGATGTGCTGAATCACGTAGTTGCCGTATTGGTCTTGGATTAAATAGAAAATGAAGCGGTTCAACTCGCCCATAATCTCCTTCTGATCCTCAACCTCTGAATACTCTAACAAACGTTGAATAACACGACATCCATATGGATGCGTGGACAAGTGGTAAATATGGTTACTCAAGCTGTCCAAGATAAATCTAATGTTCTCAAAGGGAATTCTCTCGATAGATTTTTGGATAACGTGGTTACCATTTTGATCCTTGGCAGACACTAAAACATGGTCTCTCAATTCCCCAACGACCTGAAGCTGGCCTTTTAAAGGAAGCGACTCCAAAGCACGCTGAACAACTCTACATCCATACATTTGCAAGGACAAGTTGTAAATATTGTTTGTCATGCACTCGAGCAAAACCTCCTTTTGCGTAGGAGATCCGTGCTCAAAGAACTTCTGGATCACATAATTTCCAAACACGTCAGTCATTAAGTCGTAAGAGATGTCACGGAGTTCATTAAAAACCACCTCTTTCTCTTCTTCGGAAGCGGATGGTAATTTTTGTTGGATGAATCTAGATCCGTGCTGGTCCTTGGTGAATTCCACAACATGGCCGTAAATGTCTTTCAAGTAGTACTCTTTGCCTTTTGAGTTGGAGCGGACTTCCTCTAGCAAAGGAGAACGGTAGATTAGATGTCCACCTTTACCGTTACCATTGCCTCTTCCAGGCTTGGCTTTCTTACTGTGTCCAGGAGTGGCTTGAGTGGTCTGGTTGCCAGGACGGCCAACAGGAGGTACAGGAGGCACAGGAGGCATCATGGTTGGATTGAATGTACCAAGTTGCATTGGTGGAGAAGCACCGGGTCCTTCTGCAGCTGGATCAACCGGAACCACTGGTGGAGACGTTGTAGCTGTGTTCTGAGGGTAGACACCGTATGGATTGAACGGATGAAACATAAAACCTCCAGAAGGTTGAATCTGTCTGTTCATAAGACCAATTCCTGGTAGTGCACCAGATTTTGGTGGCAGCTTGGCACCAACCTTGCCGGATTCATTGGCCGGTTCTTTGGTAGGTTCCTCAGTTGCTGGTCCTCCAACCCCCAAAGGCAGCTCAATCAGAGCAGGGTATCCCATAAATGCATACATTCCTCCATCCATGAATTGCGGGTTGCCCATCATGAAGGGCGGAGGGCTGATTGGTGGCATAGCAGGAGCGTGTCTAGCGTATGGATTCGGAGGAGGCATGGGACTGCTGGCTGTTGAGAAAGCAGGATTTTCAAGGAAGTAATTGAATGTTTGAGTTGGCGTGAATGATGTAGCAGTGGCCGGGTTCCAAAAGCCATGAGGATGACCTGCTCCAACCTTGACTTTGTCAGCACTCGAAGCATTTCCAGGGTTAGAATTCAAATCGGACGAAATCGACAACGCTGCACTGGCCTGGATAGGTGAGTGGCTGTTGTAGTTGTCGATTTTCTCACTGATAGACTGATGTCTTGAGTTTCGAGGGCCAGGCATGTTCAAATTCTCGTTCATTGATCCGCGTGGAGAAACATTGAAAGGCATCATGTTCTGGTCGCTATTGAAGCTCGAACGCCGGGCATTGTTATCCAAAGACAAAGATCCGAGGGTGTTGCTCAATTCGATGTCCCTGGTAGCGTCCGCCACCGACGAGAATTTGTGGAGGAAGCTATCCTGAGGAGGATGTCTGCTGGCGATTCCTCCACTGATAGAGGCCGTACCAAGCTGGAAAGACGGCGATTTCGCAGGACCAACTCCACGGGGAGCGTGCGGGCCGCCCGTACTGGCCGCATACGACACCTGGGCCAAGCTGGTCTTGAAATCGAATAGGTTAGACTCGATTTCGCCGCTATCTTTGAAGGAAAAGCGTCTGCCCTCGGAGGGCGGGTTCGAGCCCAAAATCTTCACCACATCCAGGTCAACCTGGTCGATCACAGAGCGGTAGTTGGACGAGATGTGGGAGCTGTTTGTGTCCGAGGAGTTGGACCAAATGGTTTCGGAAGGCATCTATGTACAAGAGAACTGGGGAATCGAGGATATGGGCACGGAGGTAGCCGACGGTAATTATGAATACCTTTCGGCCAGTGAGCTTTCAGGGATCAGCGATGAGATTCTTATACCAGGAGAAGCGCAGGGCCGGTGGAGAAAGTGTCCCTAATTTAATAAAAAACGGTAGCTAGAGGCGGTGGTTGGAACTGTCTGCAGGTCTTATGTTGGGTAGAGTCGTCGAGATATTGACACATTTAGCCGGAGAGGACATGAAGTGAGGAGAAAAGGGATGGATATTTGCTGCTCACGATATTTTGTACACAATTCTTCATGTTCTTTTTCATTTACCCATTAGAGTTAGTATTTTCATGGGCATAATCACTGTGGCACATTCTTGATAGTTGGAGTGTGCAGGTTTAGCCCAGAGGTACGTGACAGTCCAGAATCAGAAACACCAAAGGAAGCATATTGGAATTATCTGGAGACAAAATAAAAATGTATTTTATTAGGATAGCATAGCTACGATTACTTTTTCAATTCATGATAAATTTGTTTTCTTGTTGCTTTTTGACAACATTCCGTTCTCTTTCTCACTGCCAGCCAAATACAACCTACACTTCCTCACTGCGAATCTGACTTTATATCTCTGCCATGCCTCGTCTTCCTCAGGGTGCCTACCGAAGACTCCTCGGACTTCTCTATAAGAAAACCGTCCCGGAGATCACCACCAAAATTCCAATTGTCAAAAAAGTCTTGTACGACCTGGACTTGAGCGAGGAGAGCAAGAAGTCGGTGTTAGATGAGCTAGTGGAAAACCAATGGAAACAGAAACCCATGGATACTGCCGTCCAGGATGTGCTAAAGGAACTTCCGGATGGTCAAACATCAAGTATTCTTCGATTCTCGTGCAAAAATGCATATGTCGGTGGGCTGGACATGCAGAATATCTTTCCTATTAACAGGGAACGCATGTATCTCTTGGAACTGGACTTGCGGAAAGGGTTGAAGTTCGAGGTGGTCAAGTCAAGAAATCCAATCAACTTGAACTTTACTGGAGCATACTACTTGATCTTCCCCAATACAGCCCAGGCCTGTGTCTACTACATGGAGACGAAATCGAAACTCATCAATGGCTTAACCCTAAACTTGGAGTTCATCAAGCCTACACATCAGCATTTGAAAAAGATGGGATCTCCATATCTACAAAGAGACATCAATAGCATACTAGCCAAAAATGAGCTTAAGGTCTCAAGTGACAAAGTGGGTATCACTCCGATCGAAAAGATCTTTGCATGTTCAAATGTCAAGTTGCGGATCATATCTCAGCTTCAGCAACTTGACGAGGATAGGAGCCGATTCTCAGGCCACCAAACCGATCCGGTCTTTGAGTTGCTCACATACTTCGTTGATGCAGGGATCAGGAATAGGCTGGTCTTGGTGAAGAATCTACCTTTTGGAATCTCAGAACCTGCTTTGGAAAATCTACTCTGGGACTACGACTTAGACAATCAGGACGATCCACAAAGCTCAATTACTCGAATAGAAACCGATCCTGTTACACAATCTTCGAAAACACTAATCAAGTTCAGTGACGCAACTGATGCTAACAGATTTGTGCGGAACTTTCATGGTCGCAGATGGAAGAAGATGCTCAGTCGTAAAGATAAGGCGCTCTACGAGCCACTTCTCTGTGAGATCGTCGATTAGTAGTTCTAGGCGTTGCATCTGTATATTCTTCATGTACTTCATGTACCTCATGTAGTTCATGGATCACTCCATTGTGCTTTCCAAGTTCTTCCAACTGTACCTTACGATTTCGTAGTTATGCGTAGATATGCCATGATCATTTGCGTTGCCCGAATCCACGATGACATACCTTTCCCAAATTTTCTTTTGTTTCCAAATGATCACTACACTGTCGTTGCCGGACCAACCAATTACTCCAACGTCATGCCCATTCTCCGGTGTACCATCAATATCTGTGTGGTATTTGTTAGTATTGACTGAACAGAATGACCACGTTGACTTAAAATAATTTGGAATAGGTATTGGAAGCAGAATTCTCTGCAAGATGTGTTGTCGATTAGCGGGGACATCTTGCACGTGCTCTCCATTATTGTATCCCTCGGATTTAGATGAATCATTAGAACTCGATATATTGAAAACATGCAAGGTATTCTTGTCCGACAAAACAGCAAGTTTAGAATCGTCTGGAGAGAACTTCATGGAATTTATGACAGCAGAGTCAAGTCCTCTTCGGAATTCATATAATAAAGCTGTAGTATGAGTGGAATGAATGCGGATGATGGTGCCAGTTTCACTGGCCGAAGCGACCAAAGTGCCTGTACGATTCAATGAAATGCATCTTATTTTAGCTTTGTGAGCCTTGATTATACTCACCGAGTTCTTTTCTTGACCTTCGGGTGAGACATCAACTAGTTGAATTTGACCCATGGTGCGACCAGGAAATGCTAGGATCTGGCATTTTGGTGAATCATGCATGGATGCAGAGTTCATATCTGATCCCAAGTTCAGGAGAAACGAGCTTCCACTAGAGAATGTCAGTGATGACGAGTGTACTGATAGGTCTGCAAGTCCATGCTCGTTGTCGCTTGTCTCGTAGCTTGCGAACTTCTTAGGAGGCGCAGAGAACTCGTATACAAGCACTTGGTTGAGTAAAACAACCACTATTCTTATTCGGGACAAAAGGACATTGAGTACCGGACTCATGAAACTCAAACTCAAGCTAGCTTTGCGTTTCAAATCATCCCAAATGATCACCTTGTTGTTGGGAAACTTCGGGTTCTTGCCTCCGCCCACCAATGCCAAGTAGTTGGTACGATAGAGCATGCAGATGTTTCCGATTCCTGATCCAGAACCATTGGATGAGTTGAACTGGCGCTTCACCCGAAGGTCAATAGGGTTAGTATTATATACCAAGAAACCCCTCTCGTGGGCTATGGAGAAGCATCCCTGATCCTGGTTGAATGCCACATCCAAAATATGTATTTCTTTGCCTGAGGAAACATTTGATCCATTGTAAGTGTTCATGACGAGCAAATGCTAGAATGAAACCCAAATTACCTCAAAATGGTGCAAGGGCCAAGAATGAATGGCAAATTGGACGGAGAACAAGCAATTGGAATGAAAGATCAAAAATTGGAAAAATAGAAAATCAAATTTGTTCCAGATGAGTAAATCTCACTTAGACAGCACGCTGATAGTGATCGCTTTAGATGCCTCGTATCAATGGTATTGTTTAATTTCCTATACCTTGACTCTTTTGATCTACTAATTGAGACTCTTAGTGCGCAGGACTGATCCCCTTCACTCCTAACGATTCGTATATCATTCAACGAAATTAGAGAGAAAGTGCTGGTATTTTGAAAATTTTTTCAAGAATCCTTGTCCTGAGGGTAAGAAACCATTTGAAGATGTTGAGTAGTCAACTTATCCACACTTCAAAAGTGTTGCTTCACATGGGAATCAGAGTCGTCAATCCAACCGCATTAATTAGGCGCACTCGCATCAGTCTCTTGTAATCAATCACTTTCAATATCCATCACTTCTTCGTCGCTGGAAACTTCTCCTCTTTTCAATTCTTCTGCCAACACCTCTATTTCCGCTTCTTGAACACTGTTAGCATGAGATCTTGTAGCCCGTTCTAGAACATTTTTAGTTTTGTTGCCTAATGGCGTAGCGAATTTGTTATTAGTCGTCGTGATATCCATGAGATGCAGCGACTTCATCCGGTTCAAATCCCTAAGCTTGAATCTGGCTGAAGATAACAGCACATCTGACATCTTAGAATCCATATCGACAAGGAAAGCCAACGAGTTGTTTTTGTTAAGTTCAAGTGCTCTCTTCAATAAATCTGAAGCAACTGGATCCGATGGAGTGATCGCCAAGGCATCGTGAAGAGCATTTATTGCTTTGTGTTCGTTCCCAAGCTTCAAATGAACCAATCCAATTGAGGAGAGAATGTTGCTGTTATTTCTGTGACTTAACTTCAATGCCTGGTTGAAACAGTCCAATGCTTTGTATAGCTGGTTCGCACGACGGTAGACATGACCAAGATTCAAGTGGATTGATATCCACGTTTTGGAATCGGAGTTGAGATATTTCGCAGCTCCGAGAGCTTCCTGAAAATATGCTTCGGCGGTCTGTAAGGAGTTCTTATGGTAGTTAATCACTCCCATCTCATTTAGCAATAGTGGGTCGGTGTTACAGATTTGGTAAGAGGCTAACAAGTACTCCTCGGCAAGATTGACGTTGTTCATCTGCAAATGCTGCATTCCCAAGAACAAATTGGGTATGTGAGTTCCTGGGAAGAGTCTGGCAGCAAAAGCATAAGCGCTGATAGCTTGTTCGTGTTCACCTTCCATGGCAAAAGTATGCGCAAACCCTATCCAAGCTTGGCCACTGTTTGGGTTGAGCATTGTAGCCTTGCTGAAGTATTTTCTTGCCTCGATCACCTTGTTAATTGAAAGATAATATATTCCGATGGCCAGCCATGTTAGAGGATTGGTTGGATGAGTTTCTGCTAGCTGGTGAGCCTTAAGAAATAGCTTATTTCTTCCTCCAAGCTCATACAAGCAGCTTAGGTAGTTCGGGAGTAAGCTGAAGTTGTATGGATCCTTATCTAAGATCAGCTCGCAGATACTCAAGCATTCGTCAAAGTTGCACTGAACATACAAGTAGTCAGCCCTGCTTAGAAGTAAGTCGGTGTTGCTGCCAAACCTGTACTCATCTCTGAGAATAGATTCGGCTTCTGTGAACTTGGACACATTCATGTACTTACTCAATCGGGAGGTATAGAGGAGCTTGATAAGCTCGTCATTGTCGTCGGCGTCTGCGTAATTGAGCTGGTTAATGAAGTCCCACTGCTCACTCGGTGATAGAAAATCGTTGCTTATGAGCTCATTGAACGCCTCGTAGCACTTCACATCCACCATGACCGCCTCCTTGTATGCCTCTTTGGCCCGTTCGTAATTATTCTGGCTGGCAAACACTAGGCCCCGAAGATAGCACATGGATGCCTCGAGACGGATGCCACCATCAGTATTCCGCACTTTGTAGTTATTTTCTTTGAATGGGTTGGTCTCTCCGAGCAAGTCAAGCGCATCGTCCCACTGCTCCAATTTGATCAACGAATACGCACAGAGATAGCGGCAGCTGAGCGACTGCTCAAACTCGGGCTTGCTCGTGAGAAGCTGGTGTGCTCTCACGTAGTTTTCTCGGCTGAAGAACACCTGGGCAAGCCAGAAAGCGTCGTTTGGATCGTTGGTGAGCGAAAGCACCTTATCGCCTATGAACTCGGCGGTGTCATAGTGGTGCTGCAACAAGGCATCATGGCGCCACAATCGGAGCTTCTCTGCACGCGAGAGAGGCTCTTCTCCATGGTTTTCGGCAGCTTCGTTCGTTGGGTTTCGAAGATTTCCACTAACATTGTCAGCATTGTAAAACAGAGACAGCGAGGACCCTGGGGTCTCAAACAAGTTGCTTTGCGGATTTGGCGGCGTGATGAAGATGTCCAGGCGACGATCCATAATCTGCGGGGAGATGAACAATGTGGAGTTGTGCTGCAGCGGTGTTTTCTGTTTTTGAACCATTGAATGGCTTGTTAGGTTGAGATTTACTGTTGATTGCGAAAACATGGAGTAGGTGGAGGTTTCTTCCGGGGAAAGAAGGAAAGCTTTCTTTTCTCGTGAGACAACTACGTGAGGTGATGACAGAGAAATGTATTTCTATATGTGAGATCTGCTCTCTTCTTATTTTATTTTTTTGTTCTGTTTTGCTGGCTGACTGGGGCTTATTTTATGTCTCTCACTATTAAGTTCTCACCGTTAAGTTCTCGCTATTAAGTTCGCACTGTCAAGTTCTCACTATTAAGTTCTCAAAGTTAAGATCTCACTGTTAAGTGAGACCCTCAATGGAAGATAACAGAAACGTCAATAGTTTGAGATCTATGAAACGTCAAACCCAATCATGGAATATCTCATGATTTCAATTTTCAATTCTTTCCTATTTCTGTGTCCCTCTTTCTCTCTTTCCTCTTCTCTACATTTTAATGATCATATACTCCATACAGTCGCACCACCTCGAGATGAGCATTCACTGTTTTTCAATTTCCTACAACCCCAAATGACAGAAAAATCCAGACCTTTCACCCAATTCAGGATCATGGTGGGCTCCTACGAGCACAACTTATTGTGTTTGTCGCTCACCATGAAGGGAAAGGCAGAGCCTGTGTTCACACCAATTTTCCACTTCCAGGCCCATGCTTTATCGATCAAGTCCATCGACATTGCCAAGAGATACATGGTGACAGGCTCCAACGACGAGCATATCCGTATCTACGACTTGCAAAAGAGAAAGGAGCTCGGCACCTTGTTGAGCCACCAGGGAACAGTGACCACCTTGCGTTTCTCCTCAGAAACCACCGAGAAAGACCACATCCAGAAATCAGGCAAGTGGCTCTTATCGGGCTCTGAAGACGGTAAAATCATCATCTGGCGTACAAAAGACTGGGAGATGTTTGGAACCTTGAAGGGACACCAGGGCCGGATCAACGACTTGGACATCCATCCTTCTGGCAGAGTTGCAATCTCAGTCTCAACAGACAAGACGGTAAGATTGTGGAACTTGATGACGGCGAAGAAGGCTGCCGTGTTAAAGATTAAGGGCCGTGATCATTTGGGCCAGTCGGGCGAGATTGTGCGGTGGGCCACGTCCGGAAAGCATTTTGTAGTTGGCTTGATGACGCAGCTCTTCATATATGAGCTTCGAGAAGAGGTTGAGTTGGTAAGAAAGATCCAGTTCAAGACCACATTGATGTGTTTGGAAATCTTGAACATAGAAGGCACAGAATACTTGGTCACGGGCCATAGCGACGGATCCATAGAGTTTGTCAAGTTCGAGATTGCCTTGGCAGAAGAAGCTCCAAAACCTGAATTTGCATTGCGTGGTCATTCCAACCGTGTCAAGGGCATGGCATACTTCTGTAACTCGGAGACATCTGATATTCCTTACTTGACTTCGGTGTCGTCTGACGGTAAGATTGTCGTTTGGGATCTCAGCAATAATGTCAGAGACCAGGTTGCTGTTTACGATAGTGGAGAGAGATTGAACTGCATTTCTGTATGTGGAGAGTCCGTAGAGAAGGCAGACACCATGAAGAGGAGATATAACGAAGTCGAAGGAAATGAGCCCAGCGAGTCCGAGTACGAGACCGATGGTGAGGAGGTGAAGAGAATCATGTTGGACAGTGGAAAGAAGAAGAAGGGTAAGAAGGCCAAGAGCAAGGTGAGTGTGACCTTGGAGTAGAAAAAGTTGAGTATGTTTCTCATCAGACAATAATAGCATTAGTATAAGTGATTAAAATCGTCAAAAAAAAAAAAGCAAAAGGACTTTGTATTTCAAAGTATATATTCAATAACTTACTCGGACAATCTAGCGACGTGGTGGTCAAACAACTTCTTAGCTCTCGTCCACACTGGAGAAGTATGTCTCTCGGGCAACTGCAACAATGATGGCATCAAGTCCTTGGAGAAGAACTCAGAGGCCTCTCTTGGCAATAAAGATGGCAAGTGGTCAATAGAGCACACAGACAACTTAGGGCCTGCAGTGGTCTCCACTGGCACGGTGGGGTCGTTAAATACTGTGGCAATAGTATAGACTGGGATAGGATTGTGAGGATTTGTGGTGTCGGCAGAGACGTCCACAATGGATCTCAACTTTCTGTCCTTCTTGTTCAACAACTCATAGTTGATGAATGGAGGAATTGGCTTGGACAAGTAGATACAGTTGACAAAGATGTCTGAGTCGGCGATCTCCTGGAAGGGGCCACCCTTGGCGGTCTCAGCCATGTCCCACTTCAACAACTTTTCCTCTGGGACGCCAACCTTTCTGAAAAGGTCAAGGGCTCCGGATCCACATCTACCCAAGGCTCCGATTACAAGACATTTTGGGTACTCACCACCGGTGACCTTCAAGGCAGCGTCCAACTCCTTCTTCACGTGGTCCACCAAGGCGGACTCGTTAGGGTATGGAGACACGCCAGGCAAGTTCTCTGAGTCGGAGTGGGTCTGCTTGAAGGCCCAGTCCAACACACCAATGGCCGCACCGGCAAAACCAGCGTAGAATCCGAAAGCAGCGACTCTTCTGCCCTGGTCGTTCTCCAAAAACTCCAAGTCGTACAAAGTTCCCTTTCCAGCAGGGAATCTCTTCAAAACGTCCTTCCAGCCCGCCTGGTCCTTGTAGCAGTGGGCGAACTGGATGTGCTCGTGAATGAGCGGGAAAGTTTCTGCTTCTGGCAACTCCTTCAACCCGATAATGATTCTTTTCGATGGTGCAGACTTCCACGAACCAGCAGGCACAATGGTTGCGCCAACGGCGGCATATTCGTCAGCCTTGAAGATGGACTGTTCACTTTCTTCGACATAAACCTGGAATCCAGCGTCCAATAACTGCTTGGTAGTGGTTGGCGTCAATGCGGCTCTAGCCTCCAAGGGCTTCGTCTCTGCTCTGAGGTGTAAGATGACAGGCTGAGACATTTTACTTTCTTAATAGTGGTTTATTCAAATTAAGAATTTTCCAGCTATGTATCTCTTCCAATGTGTGCCTGCATGCAATCCTGATTGGAAGGGCATTTGTGCCAATTGTGACTCAATGCTGGTCTGTATGAAGGTCTTTTATCAGTCACAGCTTGAAGGAATTGGGCTCTCTGTTGTGTGCAGGACGGTTATCTAGCTTGGATGTAAGAAACAATACCGATAGTGACTTTTTTTATACTTTAAAAAAATTCTTCTTCGTGAGTATATAGTAGTACGACACCGCTAGTTGTGTTTTTCGCTTATAGTCGGAAATCTCTTCACGAATTCCCACTCTGAAATTCCTTTCTGTCATTCTTCCTCAATTTGATCACACTTTACCTTACTCAACTTCTCCTTTCAACTTTTTTTTGCTTATTCTAGAGTATTCTTAAATGTAAGAATTAATTCAATTTTATTTCTAAATAATATCTTATTGTGTTCTTACCAAACACGGCATCAGATCCTTTTGATGGTTTCGAGTACATACTCCAGCAACCGCGGTTTGGCTTTCTCCCATGAATCATCCACGTATGCCTCTCCAAACACCTTAAACACCTTCTTCAAAGCAGGAATCTCCTCTTCACATACAACATTATTCGCAAGTGCTTTCTCGAAAAGAAGCTGTGCAAATTCTCTGTCATTTTCATAGACACTGGCGATCATCATGGACTCAGTGAGAATGCCAGCAGGAGATCGGTTAGTGCTCTGGTTGAGTTTCTTCGAAACTTGCCCAATATAGTCATTATAAATCTGAAGAGACTTCTCTCCATCAAACTGGCTGCTAGCAAGTATGAGGTGGCAGATGGTTGTAACAGGTATCTCATCTGGGATGACAAGTGTTTCAGCGATCTTGTATGACATTTCGTCGAAATATTTGAATGACTGGTAGCAGAACGCTTGCACGAGTTTGCTCTGTACAAGCTCAATGCCGAACTTTTCATGACTTTGGTAGTTGTGGAACTTCTCGAGAGCAGTTTGAATGTTATTCTTGTCGATACCATATGTTTGAATGAGCTGCATTCTCAAGAGCAACGCCTCAGCATCTCTCTTGTCGAAATCAAGATGATGTTCCTCAACAAATGCCAACACTTGCTCTCCAAACCCCACCAATTGCTCACCAGTGAGCTCGATCTGCTCCTTATTAAGTCCTAAATTGGAGAGAAGGTTAGATGTCTTGGGCTCATGCTCGAATGTCTTTACATCTGCACTGTATGCCAACACTTTGCTCAAAACTTCTTTGCTTAGTAGTTGAGGCTCCGCATCGAAGACCAACTTGGCTACTTGCAAGAATGCCACCTTATTGGTGATCAGCGAAAGCTTGTGCTGACACAACCATTCAGCAAGTCCTTCAAGCTCGAGGAGTCTGGCACCAGAGACAGCGTTGTTGGCTATGAGAAAGTCAAAGATTGTGTTTAGGAAATCCTCATTGCCTTCAATTCCAGAAAGCTCATTGAGAATTCCAATGGCCTTTCTGATGCTATCCTCCGTGAGCTCAAATTCTCCGTCTCTCAACTCAGCGTTTTCACCATAGAGCAATTTCCTTACTAACGCCTGCCTTACAGCGTTGCTGACTGGCCCAGTGGAGTGCTTTTTCACCAAATCCAACAGTGAGTGCACTCTGGCTGGGTTGTTCTCGATAAGCGAGAGAAGAGCCAGTTCGTTCCACTGGTGCTCTTTGTCGAGTTTGGCAAGTGTGAAGTAAAGTGAAAAGTCCTGGGCTAAGCCATAGCGTAAGACCTCGTTGGTAACCTCAGAAGAGACGTTTGACTTCAACAAACTATGGAGATCCTCGAGTTCTGAGCCAGAGAAGGTCGTGTTCTTAAGCACTTTGTCGATCACTTGTGGATCCACCGATTCCCGTTGTAATGCGTCGAGAAGCGTCGAAGTTGAAGCTTTCCGAATCTGATAACAGCTAGCAAGGAACTTGACGTTCCGAACTGGGAATTTCTGCATTTTTTCCGATAAAAACCAGGTTTTTCAAATGAATAGGTTTCGGGCTGAATGACTCTATATGCACATTTTTCAGTCTCTACAATATGTTCGCGGGGAATATAGATCTTTCTATCATCTATGCAAAATTAGTCGTGCTTGAGGTTCTGCTCCATTTTGGACAAAAGCCCCATAGCAGGGAAGTAATTGGCCCACTCGTCATGAACGTCAAACTGTTCCACCTCTTTGAAATCGAAATTCTCTTGTAGGTACTTGTTGTAGTCGATCCAGTCCTTGCGCTGTTCGCATGTAAAACTCCAACTTGCCTTGAATGCTCCACCCAAGGCACAAGCGTTTGGGATTTCCACTTGGTAGTTGCCGTCAGTGGCACCCAAGATCGATCCCATTTTCCGAATGATGCTGAGGTTTCTTGATGCTCCTCCAACATAGAAGATCTTGTGGGGCTTCGATGTCAAAGAGTTGAAGTTCTGCTTCTTTCCGTCAGTATAGATGTCACCGAATTGAGAATGCAACTTATTGTACAACTCTTCCAATTCCATGTCCTCGGCCTGTGGCGTGGCGGGACTTGAACCACCTGAGTTGCTCAACATTGGGCCTGCCCGCAATCTGCAGCTGATGGTCTGAGACTCTACAATGGAAGTCACGTCGTTCTCCACATCCCAATCTTTGACATCCTTGATGTGGCCATCCGTCTCAAGCTGGCATCTCCTGAATTGTGCAGACGCATTTGGTACTATTTCTCCCAATGGAAAGTAAATTCCGAGCTTTTGGTCAAACTCCTTTGACTGGTCCAAGAGCTCGTTGAACTTGTCCCATGAGTCTTTCTCCATGTTGTGCTTTTCATTCAACTCGTTCCGCACATTCTCTCTGGCCAATGCTCCATTGCAGTAGCAGATCATACCCATGTATGCATTCTTCAATGTTGGGTGTTTAAACAAGTGATACTGCGAGGAAGGATTGTACTGCTCGGTGACCAAAAGAACCGTGGTGGAAGTTCCCAATGAGATCAAGATATCATTCTGCTGCAACGGCAACGAGATGATCGTGGCGAGATTGTCGCCTGTAAACGAGTAGATCTGAGCATCACAGGAGAATCCGTACTTCTGCACAAAATAGGAGGAGATTGAGCCCAAAGACTCGTAACTGACCGGGGCAATGCGGCCTAGCTTCTGCTTCAACTCAGCCACGCCAGCTTCCATTTCCTTTTCAGTGGTATTGTCTAGCTTCGGATGCACTCCAGCTGCCACTGCAACCAACTCGTCATCAAAGTCAGACTTCTCGACATTATAAATGTTCATTCCGCAAGCGTCTGCCTCTTCCACTGGTGTGAACTTCCCAAGCAAGACGGTGGCAACAAAACTCGAAACCAACGAGATCTTGTCTGTGTTTTTGTAGACATCAGGCGCAGTTCTCACTGCCAACTTTCTGATTTGCAAGCCAGTGAAACGGTAGTGTGCTCTAGACCCAGTTCTCTGGGCAAGCTGGTCCGGGCCACCCGTGACTTTCTCAAAGTCCTCAATTTCCTTGCCTGTGGAATGGTCCTGCCAATTTGGAGACATGTCTGTAGCAAAGGCTCCCTGGAGAGCCTCGGACAAACTGGAAGCTTTACTCAAGTTCTTCAACTTCTCAGCAGACAGCTCGTTCCAAAACACCGAGCCGTGCTGCATGCCCGAGCCACTGATTCCACGCACCTTCTCGAATGGAAAACCATCCTCCTTCATCAAATTGAACACGTAATCTATGGCCTCGAGCCACATGTGCACTGGAGACAAGATTTCCCCGGTTTCATCGTTCGCCAACACACCTTTGTGAATTCCGTACTTCTCCTTGAACGCCTTATCAAACTCTACATGATATGTGTGCAAAGCATTGAGCGACTGGTCCGTTACAATGACTTTCAACTGCTGAGTCGACAAGTCGAATCCCAAAAACAAGTTTCCGCAGTCCTTATAAGTCATACTTTACTTGAAGCCACTGGGATGGGTTTTGATTGTAAGAAGGCCACGCAGGCAAAACAACCACCAATATCACAACAATACAAGCAGCAAAGGCAATCACAACGTTGTCAATATTGTCGGTGACAAGTCCAGCCAACACACTAATGGGGATGGTCAGGTATACCGAGTATTTCACGATTTTGTGGACTTTCTTTTGGCCTTGGAAGTCGATGGGGAACTCGATGAGCGAATTGATCTGGTCGGCAATGTTTTCCATTTGAAACTGGTATCTGTGGGGGAGGTTACTCTCTTTATATATGGAAACCAGATGTTCGAGACAGCCACGGATTTAGGTAAGGTTGCGCGGGCATTTTTGTGCAGTGCACGAAAAGCACGAAAAGCACGAAAAGCACGACAATTAGGAACCAGTAAACATTTCCTAATATGGGGAGAACGGAAAAAGCGGGAAAAATAGGCGACGGCTAGACGAGCAACCATGAAGCGTTACATGAAGGAAAGATTAACGAGTGAAGAGAAGAAAGGGCGTAAATAACATAAATGGTACATGTGACAAATATGGGAAAGATGGGGAAACGAAAATCAAGTCGATTTGGGCATTAATCTCATAAAAGTAATAAATAAGGTCGACAATATATCGCCAGAATGTGTTTTTCTTCGTTGTCGTCGTCTTTGTAGGCTAGCTGAGGGGCTGGATCCTCAGCGTGCAGACTCCAGAAGATTATTTTTCTCAACATAATAGTTGCCATCGTTGCTCATAAGCTTCTCCTCAAGAAAATCCGCAACCTGGTTGTAGTGATCCTCCTCGATCACCGCCATCATCTTGTCGTGCGGGTCAATTTTCTCAAAGGAGAAGGCGTAGTCGTCCTCCGAGTAGGCAGGCAAGTCGTAGAACTTGAACAGCAGCACAGGTTTCTTTTCAAAGATGGAGTTGTTCGTGGACACCGTAGTCGACCGCGTAAGCGACGTCATGAGCAGGTTCTCGTCGGCCTCCGAGACCGACGGCGAGATCAGCCGCGACAACGACTGCGAGTCGAGCTCGTCGTCGATCTCCCCGTCCGGAAGTTCCTTTTCGTGGTCGTCGAGATCGTCAAAGTCGCTATCTAGGTTGACAAAGTCAAACAAGCCGATATCGATGGCCAGACTCTCCTGCTCGACAAGCAATTCTGCGTTGGGGCTCTTGTACGAGAGTTCGTTCATGTTCAGAATGAGCTCGTTCATAGGATCGCCCATCTCGGTGTAGAGTCTCTTTCTGGCCGTGGTAGCTGAATCGTAAAGCGCAGGAGCAGGCGATTCGTTGGAGGCGGCCGTGTGGAGCACCAGCGCCCGCAACGTCTTGTAGTCGTGGATCAATGAGAGCAATTTTGTCTTGAGTTGGTAGTTTTCTCTATCAATAACTCTGATGCTCGAGTGGAGGTCTTCCACGGAGTCTGGATGGACGGCGGCCGACGTCGACGTCGACACAGACACTGACACCGGCACTGACGAGTTTGTCCGCATCGGCACTGCTGACGCTGCTGACACCACTGATACCGTTGTTTTGGGCAGTGGCTGCCTCAGAGCAGTGGTTGTCCCCACAGGTAGCTTCTTCTTCTTTTCGGTGGCTTTGGCCTTGCGGGCATTCTTGGGTCTTGGGGGTAGCACCCAATTTTTTGATGTTGTGATGGTCAAGATGGGCTGTTGGGGGCGATTGGAGACGGCAGCAGTGAGTGGTGACATGGCAGGATTATGTGGACATGCTATGAATAGATAGTGGCTAAAGGGAAAGGTATGGAATGTGCAGCAGTGAAGAGTTTCGGCCAGGCAAATCAGGTGAAATTGAATGTGCAGATGGAGTAGATGAGAATTGGGAAAGAATAAATAATATCAAACGTCGCTAATTTAAACACAAAGGACTAGCAATCGGTCCCATGGGCCTCTAGCAATAAGAAGCCATGCAATATATATAAGAATTAGGGACAAAAATTTTTTCTGTGCATTCTTACTCAGTATTCCGCGCGGACAATTTCGGGTGCGGACTATTATCCCGGCAGAGAGCCGTCAGCGGTTTCCGGCCGGCATAAACCATGAATCATGGGTGATTCAGCATGTTGTTTGGCGTTCGATTGCGATTGTCGTCTACCCATTTGCTCTAGCGATTCTGTTTGGCTTTCTTGTTGACATTGATATTTTTTGCCTTCCTCTTTCGTTCGTATTGCCATGTGACCACTTTCCTGCCTACTTTGTCTCTTTTCTAACGGTGGGTTTTCTTTTTACGGTCTTAGCAGCCCGGTCATCCACTCGGATCGCTCAGGATTTGGTGGCTAAACACCGATCGCCTCTCACACCATTGGGCCCATTCGGCGGTCACGTGCGCGAAAAGTGGTGCCAGAATACCTTGTTTACCCCGGGTTTGCCACGCTAATAATGGGAGGCTATCTCCAGATTGTGGGGAGCTGGGGTTTAAGTTACGCGTTGGATGAACGAGCGAAAATTACTTGAATGTTCATTTGCTACTTTGGTGGTTAAGACTTCTCTGACTTCTCTCGACTTCTCTCGACTATTCGCGGTGCCTGTTTTTGTATGTGTTCTTCTTGTCGGTGATTAAAGTGCGCTAATCTTAAGTGTGTAGAAGAAACTGAGAGTTCGTGCCGGCTAGGCGGGAGCGGTGACATGTCAGTTTCGCTTTTATTTTCGCTTTTATTTTTGCATTCACTTTCGCATTCACTTTCGTATTCGTTTTCAATTTCGTTTTCGTTTTCGTTTTCGTTTTCGTTTTCAATTTCGTTTTCGTTTTCGTTTTCGTTTTCAATTTCGCATCCACTTTCGTTTTCGTTTTCAATTTCGTTTACGTTTTCGCTTTCGAGGTTGTTTTGGCTTTCGATTTTAACTTCGATTTCGATTTTAACTTCGATTTCGATTTCCATTCGTTCGGCATCTTCGCCGCTCCGAGAGACCCGTCTGGGCGAATCCCAACCGTCGCCAAAAAAATTTTCTCTGGTGGAACTGTCTTGAGCTCGTGAAACCCATGCACTCGCATTTGGCCAGAGGCGCATTTCCGCGGATTACCTATACAGGCTCCGTACATCGATTTTGGCCTTTTTTTGTTGACTCTGACAGGGTGCTTGGTTGCTGAATCGGGAAGACTCCAGGCTTAATCGTGATTTGGCGATGGACTTGCTGCTTCCTGCAGTTTCATCAGGGAATTACCCGTAGCGTTTCTTTTATAGTGGTGTGTCATTTAGGTGGTAAGTTTCTGGGTGGCATTAACCAGAAAAGGGTTTGCCATTCAAGCGACGAACATTGGTGAACGGGCATCGTAGTTTCACTTTGATTCGAAAATTGAATCATCATCTCTTCCCTTCTCTGTAAATCTTCTTTGATTTTATTTCACTCCGGTAATGCATGTGTTTGTCTTCCGTGGATGCTTCACTTTGCAAATCCTGGGGACTGGCTAATCTGCAGCTGACCTCACCTCCGGTTACTCTTTTATTAGAGGTAAAAGGTCCAGCCACAATGGCTTAGTCTTCCCGAACGTACCGGTAATTTACCAATGAAACTACACTTAGTTTTGCTTATACTTTTTAAATTCCGTGTTTCTATTGCTGGGTGTTTTCCCATCCCCCTATACTTTTTCGCAGCCTAAAAATGTCATTTAGTATTGCCATGCCAGCAGAAAGATAATGGCATTCTCGACCCCTAATCGTTTACTGCTGCACTGGCATTGAAGTAGATGGCTTCAAGATCTCTTCCACGTTGCTGGTTCTCCAGTACGAGGTGATGGTCTTTGGCTGTGTCAAGAACGTCACTCCAGCCTTACCGTAGAAGTTCAAGTCCCCCAAGAAGGAGCCCTTGTTACCGGTGAAAGAGAACATTGGCAAAGGCACTGGGATTGGCACGTTGACACCAACCTGTCCACAGGCAATCTGCTTGGTGAACTTCTGAGCAGCAGCTCCAGACTGGGTGAACAACGCCACACCGTTACCATATCTGTTGGAGTTGACCAACTCGATGGCCTCATCGAAAGTGTCGACGTTGACAACTGACAAAACTGGGGCGAAAATCTCCTCGTCGTAGGCTCTCATTCCTGGCTTCACTCCAGTCAAGATGGTGGGGCCCAAGAAGTTACCCTTTGAGAACTTGGCATCTGATGGAGTGAACTTTCTTCCATCAAGCAAAACCTTTGCACCGGCCTTCTCAGAGTCGTCAATGATCTCTCTAGCCTTAGTCAAGGACTCTGGGTTGATCAATGGACCTAAGTCGGAGGAAGAGTCGAACCCGGAGCCCACAACCAACTGCGAGGCGTCTTTGGCTATCTCCTCAACCCATTGCTGGGTCTTAGGACCAACAGCCACAAGCACAGAGATAGCCATACAACGTTGACCAGCAGCGCCAAAGGCAGCACCATTGACTGCGTTGATGAAGTGGTTCTTGTCTGCATCTGGCAACACAATCAAGTGATTCTTAGCTCCAAGGTTGGCCTGCACTCTCTTGCCCAAAGCTGACGCCTTCTCATGGATATATTTACCAGCCTTATCACCTCCAACGAAAGTGACAGCCTTAATACGTGGATCCTCGATGATCTTGTTGACTGTGTCATGCTTACCATGCACAATGTTCAACACGCCTGGAGGAACACCAGCCTCAGCAGCCAACTCAGCAATGATCATGGCAGCACCAGGCACTCTCTCGGATGGCTTGATAACACAGGTGTTACCCGTGACCAAGATAAGAGGCAAACTCCACAATGGAACCATGGCAGGGAAGTTGAATGGACAGATGGAGCCCACGACACCAAGTGGTTCGCGCACCATCTTTGTCTCCATGTCGGTGGAAACTTCCAACGAGGAAGCCATCAAGTCGTTGGGAGCATTGCAGGCAGCCTCGGCCACTTGCAAACCACGTAAAACGTCTCCCTTGGCATCTGGGAAGGTCTTACCTTGCTCCAACACAATCATGGCAGCAATTCTGTCATGGTTTTTCTTTAACAACTCCACAAACTTGAATGCAATACCCTGTCTCTTGATGATAGAGTAGTTCTTCCATACATGGAAGGCCTCGTCAGCAGCAGTGACAGCGTCCTCCAACTCCTGTGGGGTGGACTGTGGCACCTTGGCAATCACCTGGTTGGTGGCCGGGTCATGGATGTCGAACCACGTGGTGGCCTCCGACTTGATCAACTGGTTCTGGTAGAACGACGGGGTCAAGTATGGCTCGGTGCCTTGCTCCAAGTGATTTGTGGGGTAAGAATCCACTGTCGAATTGAGATTGATGGTGGTGAGCGGTCTCACACTGAGGGTGCGCCCACGGGCAGTGCGAACTGATCTAGACAAATTTCTCAACATGGCAAACTTCTCGATACTTAGAGTTGGAAGTTCCAGTGACAATTCCTTCGGCAGGTGCAGAGCTTAGGCCCACTATATATAAGTAGACTTATTGAGGCTCGCGGCAGTCGCACTCCGAATTTCCTGCCCATGTGAACTCACTATGCGCGCTAACTATGGGCCTTTACTTGGGATTCTATGGGGCCTTTCCGTGGCTAACTGACGTTTCCCCTCATGCTGGAGTTAAGATTAGTTCCAGTGGGTGGAAGCGTGGCCAATGTTAAGTTTGGGCTCGAAAGGTAGGTGGTTGGGCTCTGGAACATTCGGTGCCATGTTTCTTCTCTATTGCTTTATTATCGTGAGCGGATCAGTGAGAGCAATACGGAATTGTCGAGGCGAAAAACGCTAGTGCCTGCCTAATTGGGACTGGGTACTGAGGTCTTCATCGGGGCGAGATTCCAAATGGCTTATCCTTGTTTAGTCCGCTTTAGACTGACTAAATTTTGGTTACGGTTTTGGTTTCGGTTTTGAATATCTCGCCTTTTCTTTGTTTACCTTATTTTTTCCTCTTGGGTTGCAGGGTCTTCGGAATTCATTCGAGGTTTTGGGTCACTTGACTCAGTGGGCTTCCTCTGTTTTTCTCTGGCTTCTGTGTAGGTTTTGACTCAATCTAGTGCACCATGTGCATGACTATCTGTTACTCTACCTTTTTCGCACCCAGTACGGCTGGTTAGTCACATCTATTTCTGACAAGAAATCATTCAAACGTACGCTTTGGAGTTCCAAAGATCGTAGTATAAGTCTAACAAGCATGACGTACTCCATGCTTGCGTCGGGCTGGAGTCGTTACACAACTGCCCATCCTTGTTGGTCAACTCAGTAATGCCGGCCCATGGACTCTCATGAATCCACTTGATGTGGCCCTTAATTCTCTCATTGAGCGCTGTCAAAAGCTCAATCGATGGCTCGCTGCTAGGTTTAGAACCCTTTTCAGAAACACGATTGAAGTAATAAAATGCACGGATAAAGTACCCGAAGCACCACACCCACTCAGGTCCCTGGTGGTAATTGCGGCCCTTGGAGGTAGCAAAGTCGTCGTTATCTACAGCATTGTTGTAGTCAGGACGGTAGTTCCAGTCTGAAGGATCCAAGGTTCTCATACCAACTGGTCCACGGAGAATGGTGTCGGCGTTGTTGATGGCAGTCAAGGCATTCTCTTGAGTGAATAGTTCTGGTGCAACACACATGGCTATGGAGAAGTTCGGTCTCAATTGATAATCCTCAAACTCCTTTCCACTGCGGAAAAGGTCCTTGTAAATACCTCTGCGGTTGACCACGTTCGAGTTCACCTCGTATTCACTGTCGTTGCTTGGATCCACAGGAATGTAGAAACACCTCTCAAAGTTCTTTTGAATCAACTCCTCCCAATCACGCAAGGTGATGGTGGATCCATCTTCCTTTTCAACTTCCGTGTACTCAAACAACCCCTTTTCGTTCAACTGGTTGACAAATCTCAATGTACTTTTCAAGAGACCCTGCAATTCCACCGCAGCTCCGTCTCTGGGTGTTCCTGGGTATCCCTTGTTTCCAGCCTTCTGACTTTCACCCATCTTGTCCATCCAGGTACCACAGTTCCACTGTGAACCTCCATGAACGAGGCCTGTTTCCCAATCAATGCCCACGTTCACATTGAAACCTTGGTCGGTCATTTGAGAGTCCAAGTTAGGTCCGGCATTGGCCTCTCTGTAACTGATTCCCTTCGCATGACGCTTTAAGATTTCGTACAAAATGTCTCTGATAGATGTCTCGTAGCTGAATGCCCTTTCATCATCCCATGGGATGTAAGTGTCATCCAATGGGAATCTTCTGGAAACCTTTTCATCCAAAATTGCTTCACCATCGGGAGCATGAGTAATGTACTCTTGTACCGCTTGAGCAAAGAACCAGGCAGCATCTCTAGCATTGTAACGAGGGTTTCTTCCAGCATCCAATAAGTTTGGAATCAATCCGTGCTTCAAGGTCTTGGCAAACCCAAGAATATGTTGTTTGGCTTCGTCGAATCTAGCAGGTACAATCAATAAACCTCTGAATGAAATGAATACATCTCTACCCCAACATCTCATATAGTCATTACTGAAGTGAGGAAGACCAGCAGCCAAACATGCAACTTTCTTGTCTGGGAGCAACGAGGTGTTGTTCATGTAGCCACACATTTGCACAGATGTCAAAGCCAAACTCTGAACAAAGTTGGTAGATGTCTTAATGTTGTCATCCATTTGTCTCAAGACTCTAAAACGAGCAGCCTCATATGCAACTCCAACAATCAAGGCAAAGTAGTGAGGTCTCAAGAAGTATGGAACCTTTCTGATGGCATCAATACGTGATCTAAGCCACTGCTGAAACTTAGCCAATGACTCGGATTCTTTGGCATACTTATCCAACCTGTTTACAATGTAGTCCGCCGCCCACAAGCCTTCACGCAAATGGTTGCAAACAGGGTGTGCAAGATCATTTTTCCAGATGATATCCTTGAGTACAGATATCCATCCTTCCAATCCAGCGTATACCAAGTTTCCGTAGCCTGGAATGTTGTAAGTACCATCGCTTCCTCCACTAGCATCTCTCTCCTCTAGCTCACATCTGTACAAAATGGCATTCAAATCAAACAAATTCAAACCCAAAGACGCTTCAACTGCACCTTCCTTAACAAACTTGTCTAACTTGGCACTCGCAGTGGCAATCTTTGTTGAGAACACTGCAATGGTGCCTGGAATGAAAGAGTCGTCAACCCTTATAACACTGTCAGTACCGTCAAAATCGATGTGAGTAGCCTCAACCTCAACAAGTTCGGTTGGGATACCTGTAAGAGTCTTGTCATTGTGGACGTAATCTCCAGTTTGTTTTAACACATAACTGAACTCAGCCTTTACTTCGGTTCCTTTCAATTCCACAGGAGATAGCACTTGGTGGGCAGGATTTTGTTCAAATTTAGATCTTGCAATTAAGAACCAGCCCGCACCAGTAATTGTGTTGTATCTTTGAATTGTGATGTATTGGCCCTCATGGTGAATGTACATCTCCTGGTCATTGTAAGCATCCTCACTTTCAATTGCAAGAGACTTCCTAATAGCATTCAACTTCAGTTTTGCCTTGGCAATACCGAGGTTCTCGTCATATGCGTATTTTCTGGTTTCTCCAACGACGTCCAAAAGCTTTGGGTAGGTCTCGTCGAAGCCAAATGTAGTTCCAACCGCAGAAGAGCAGAATGCGACCAAAGCAGCAGTGGGCAAAGTGTCTTCCACAGTTCTGACTTGAGCAGTAGTTTGATTGTCGTGCGTGCAATCCATGAACAATGCATGTGGGGCCTGAGTGGTGAGCACCTTGGGAATTTCTAACTCAGAGTTGCATTCGGAATATTTGCCAGGTGCTGGCTCATTGTCTGCTGGGTAAGAGAATTCATCCAATGGTAACCAGGAAAGCGATCCAATAGGTCTACCTCCGTGCTTGTGAACAAGTCTTGACAATTCCTGGATGCTCCAAGCTTGCATGGCCTCTCTAATCAATGAGTTAATACCCAATCTTTCGACGAAGATTTTGTCCATTTCCTCAGAGCCCGAGAAGAGCTCTGCAACAACATAGAGATTTGGGTTCACCGATCTAGCGCAGTCTAATAAGGCTTCACCAACATGCAAAGGAGTTGAGTGACAGTTGTCGAGTCTGAAGCCATCGAATGCCTTGGCGCACTGTCTGGTGTACTCGAACATCCTGTCCCACAAATGAGGCGAATCTTCATACTTGGCACCGTATCTCAACTTGACACAATCGCTCCAAACAATCACCTCTCTGCGGATGTATGCCTTGGATTGCGAAGAAGCAAAATCAACGAGCGGATTTCCTCCCCAAATCCAACCGTTGTTTGCCAATGCCCACTTCTTGCCATCTTTATCCTCAAAGGTAGTGAAGTAAGCCTCAGTGAGCTTGCTCTCTTTTGTGATAGGTCCGAGCTTAGGTCCGTCATCAGACAATCTCAAGAATCTAATTCTATTCTTAAGCTGACTTTTGATGGATCGGACGTCATCATTAAATGTTTCATACAAGTTAACATTAATCTCGTCGACAATATGACGAGCATTTTCGGAGATGTCCTCAAATTTGATATCTTGTTGGCCCACAAGAGCCAACAAGACGCCCAAGAACTTGGAAGCATCCAATTTGTTCGAGAAACGGTCTTCTAAAACAACCGTTGCGTTGACGTTGGTATATTCAAGAACAAACTTGGCCAACAGCTTCAAGTTGGACACATCCACATAATCAGGAATGTCTGCTGGTTGGACTTCTTCTCTGCTGTAGAGATCTTGCAACTTCAGAATGATGTCATTTTTGTCAAACACGTAGTATTCCCATAATGCAAGTGGATCCAAGACATATTTCTGAATGCCGTCAATAGCTGCGTCCAAGTCATGCTCAGAATTGATTTCGGTGGGCAAGCCAAGCTCCTCCAAACGATCGGAAAACTCCAAAAGTGCTCTGTCTAACTCTATAGCAGAACGCAAGTGAGGAGCAGTTTCGGCATTATATCCAGCGTCGGGATACTCACGGATCCATTCTGAGTTATCGGCAGTGTGGTTCCATACGACATCTGTCATGGACAAGAGGCCATTGCGGCCCAAAGTTTCGTTGATGAACAGCACGGCCTGTTCATTGCTTGAGAATAAATTGGGATCGAACTTGAGTTGGTCGTAGATAGAGTATGGCGAGTTCGAAGAGCCTCTTGCCTGTAAGGGAGGGAAGTGGATCATATTGTACCCTTTCCTGGCAACGTAGCTGAACAAGTCGTTCCAGTTGTCCAATTCTCCTACCCATTTGGCCACTACGGTCTGGATATTGACCGAATTGAACGGAATATACCGGTCTCCAATGAACAACTGTGGAGGCACCGTGAAGTAGTACTTGCTTGTCTCCGAAGGCCCATCCAGTGTATCGTACTTGATGTAATAGCAGTAAGGTCCCGGGCGAAATATAGGCACCTCGAGCGTAATATCCTGGTGGAACGAGCTGGAAATAGGCAATTCCTGGAACGTTTCCCTGTCGAACTGGGCTTCGGCATCCTTGGGGAGATTGGTCAAGAATGTTCCGTTCCTGGACACTTTGGAGGCGGCATTGAGGCGCACCACCAACTTGAATAGCGCAGCGCCCTTTTTGTGGCTGGCCACAGACGCCAACGCTGGCAAGAGCAAGACGCCGTTGTGGACTGCTTCAGTATTGAGAGGCTCACCGGAGTCAGAGAGTCTTAGAAGAATTGACCGAGACATAAGACACTTAAATGGGAGCAGACGGCAACGGGCAATTCAAGCAGACCCGAGTGAGAAAATAGAAACGGAAAATGAATAAAAAAATCTAACTCGTGAAAAGAAAAGTGATAGGCCACTAGTGAGAATATATAGTTCGAATTTGGCTGGTAATGGTTCATGCACCGCAATCAAACGCACTTAATTTAAAGTTGCGCGCGACCAAGGAAGCCAGATAAGATTTCACTTCGAGACAACTGGCTAGTTGGAAGAAAAAAATCTGGTGAGTGAAGTGAGGCAGGTTTGTGAATTAAATACAGCGGGAGTAAAGATATTTTCGATGAAAAGAGGGATTTTTATGGGCTTTACAGTTGCCTTTGTAGATGGTAATTTCAGAGCAGGAGGAGTGCAATGAAACCAGCAATGTCGAAGAACAAATTACGACGCAAAACCCCGCCATTGAATATTCCGATGTGGGGAGACATTTTTGGGTCCTAGAATGGCGATCAAAGGCGATCAGAGGGCTAAAAAATGAGCTTCCCCACCAGGAGTCGAACCTGGAATCTTCTGGTTCCAACCGAGAAGTGGTTACGAAATCGTAGCCAGACGCCTTGACCATTGGGCCATGAGGAACGAAGCTATGTATAGCGGCTAATAAACATATATGACTGTGTGTTTATTTGAAAGTATAGAGTAATGTATAATTCATGAAATCGCTAAAATTTTGGGTTTCTTTGAGTTCGATTTCTTTTTCAGATCGCACAGAGGTCAACTTTTCGGCTAAAATAATATAATATACCAACGTTGACCTCTAGGTGTTATGCAGGTGCACCGCTCATACTGTACTTGAATGAAAACCATAACCAACTGGAATCAATACCACACATTATGGCTGAAAATGACGACCTATACCGGTATCTTACCGAGCTGGTGATCCAGGAAATTCAAGGATCGGGGTCAGAGTCGCTCATTCAGGTCTTACAGACCCCAGATATCTCTGTTGAGGAAGCTAATGAACTTGCCAGTGTAGTATTCACAGAAATACTTATGGCATTTGCCGAGGAAAAGATCGATGCTGATCACATAATATCGTTTTTGCAAGTTGCAATCACCGATGACGATAAGGCGGCAGTTTTTTCCCAGGTATTTGATGTCTTTCCATTGACCGAAGCTTTTCGTGAGCTTTTAGTCAAAGTGGGCCAAACCAATGCCATTCAACCTGCAACTTATGCCCAATACATTAATTTGGACTCCTTGATTCTGGCGGAAATTGTGCCAAAGGATAGTCTTTATAGGCAGTTGAATACTCACAAAAGAGACGAGTACTATACCCAGAAGAAGTTCAACTTGTTGCACGAGGAATTCGAAGGTTTTTCCAAATTGATCAATGAATTCTACGGCATTTTAAAGAAACCGGAAAATTTGTTCGAAGTTAAGTACGCTGTCGCGGTGGTCGAGCAGATGATTGGACATTACAAGCTTGATCCAACCAGAGTGCTTGATATTCTTTTGGATATCTTCAGCACCGGTGTAGTGGGAAATCACAGATTTATGATAAGCTTCTTAAGAAAATCCAGATGGTGGCCTGCCACTGAAGGTGATTGCGTCTCTGGTATGGAAAATCTTAGCCTAGGAGGATGCGATCAAGCAGCCAAACTTCTCTCTCTCAAACTCATAAAGCATCCTCAAGATCGAGAATTCCCCGAGACATTCAAAATCATGATTGCGATCCTCATAAAGGAAGGTTTCGTAAGTTTTGGCTCCCTCTACAAATTTTTCTCGCGGCCAGACAACACAATGGACGAGTTGGAAGAGAAATACAAGAAGGAGTTGGCAGATCGTGTCTTCAGGGCCAGTGCTAGTGCCTTGGCGCTAGCCGCTCCGCTCGTTAATGATGAAGATGCGAATGAGACCTCTGATGGTGAAACAAAAACTTCCGAGACAAAAAAACCAGTCAATGTTACTCTAGAGAGTATGCTCAAACATAATCTCGAGTTCCAGTTGTTGAAGGCATGCCTTGGCAATGGTCTTTACTGGCCCTCGATCTACATTCTTTCCAATCATCCTTTCCTTGCATATGTGGAGACAGAAGTTCAGGAGCTCATGACAAGATTATTGAATGCCATGATTGAGCCTCTTCATAACCAAATCTCCTCTAACTCATCATTAAGCTCATCACTGTTTCGGCAAGAAAAACCAATTGCATACTCCCGACCTCTCAACAAAGTCAGATTGGAAAATCCGCCAAGTTCGCTGTTTTATTGTTTCAAGCCAACTGCCAGGACGTTTGGCAACAAAAATCTAATTTACTTCTACACAGAGTGGAATGACAACATCCCCATAGCCAAAAACTCTGACGACTTGATCACTATATCGCAGCAATTCATCAAATTCTTGGGTGTCTTCATTTCCAGCGATCTTGAAGTATTTCAGAAAATTTGTGAGATTGTGGTTGCTGACTTGAAGTCTGATACCAGTAAAGAGCAGAAAGAAAAATGGTTTTCCTATTTTAGGAACTTTATTTTACCTGCCATCTGTGCTATTGAAGACAATCCTATTCCGATAGACAAAGCTTTTGACATTCTTAAATTCTTCGAAACTGAAGATCGATTCAATATTTATGGAGAGCTTTATCAGGTCCTTGCAAAGAACAATCCACATGTCAAGATATATTGTGGTAAGGCTGAGAAGAGCACTAAAGATGTTCTCAAAAGACTTTCCAAAGAGAATGTGAAGCCAATGATGAGGAGATTGGCAAAAATTAGTTTCTCTAATCCTCTCCCTTGCTTTTTGACTATATTGCAACAGATTGAAAGTTATGATAATCTCAATTCCCTTGTGGTAGAGACGGCAAGCTTCTTTAGTGAGTACGTATGGGACAATCTCACCTTGGCGATCCTTATGCGACTCACTGCTTCTGGAAGATCTAATATTCAGGCAGATGGTTTAAATGAACGTCAATGGATTCAGTCGCTAGCATCTTTTATTGGAAAAATCTGCCGCAGCTATCCCGACTCTGTTGATTTGTCGACAATAGTACAATACTTGCTCAAATCCTTCCATTCCAATGAAATCGCGGGCTTGATCGTTCTCAAGGAAATGTTGGGGTCTATGGGAGGTATACAAGCAATCACCAACTTAACTCCATTACAAATTAATATGATTAACTGTGGTTCATGTATGGAGAAGATTGTTTACCATACAATTGGAGACCTAAGATATAAGAACACAAAGTCAGGAATCGCCTTGTGTAAAACTTTCTTAGGTCTTGATGCTGTGAATGAGCTACTTGTATTACTTTGCCGAATCAATAAGAATATCGTGTCGGGCAGTGAATTTACTCATTTGAAAGCATTGGCCAACAAGAATGATGAAGTGGATGCTGTGACTCGTTTGCTATGTACCTTGGTGAGTTTCTTTGGGCAGAAAGATTCAATTAACCACCTTTTGCCGATAGGAGAATTGGTTGAGAAATATAAAGTTCCAATTCCCTGGGCATTTGAGTTGTGGAGGGAACATTTAAATGAAGATGTGATTTCATCTGCAAAATCTTCGTTAGATGCTGTCTTAGCTAATTCTTATCCTGGAATTCCCTCCAGCATGTTTATCACCTTCTGGAAATTGAAATTGTTTGATCTTAACTATTCAAGTTCGCTCTATGACTTGGAACTTGATATATTGCAAGCTAATGTTACAAGCTTGAAAGAGAATATATCTTTTTCAAGAAGAGACAAAGATGTCTCAAAGGAGGCAATCGAAATTTTAAGAAGTGATCTTACTAGAACAGAAGAACTAGTGACGGAAATTCCTAGTCGAAAACTTCAGCATCAAGAGTGTGACCTGAAAATAGTAAAGGAAGTTGGAGAAATCTGCTCTTCTTGGTTCCGAAGGGAAGACTCACTGCTTACGGTAAAGCAAATGGTTCAACTGTGTATACTTCCTCGGGCAGTCCACTCCTCATTCGATGCTTTGTTCAGTGCCAAATTCCTTTTCTTTTTGCATAAAGTGGGAACAGCTAATTATTCGGTCATTGCTGCTTTAACTGCTATTTTTAGCAAGAGAGTCCTTTTTGGAACTCTCTTTACATGTACACCTACAGAGGCTGAAAACATGGGATTATTTGTCAGAGAAATTCTCAAGGTGTTGACTTCTTGGACCAAGGAAGATGAATTCAAGAAGCAGGTGGAAATTTCGCCTCTACTCAATGAGGCCTTAGAACCTATTTCATTGAAATCATATCGAAGCGCAGTATTTGTGATTCATTCTAATATTCTTGAGGACATCAATGAAGCTTTGCATGTTGTCGACTACATGTCAAGAAGAAATGCCATTACTTTCTTGAAGAACTTATTGGGAGTGTACCCTATCGTAGAAGATCATTGTGAGGCTATTATTGAGTTGATTGAGTATATATCAAAGGCAGAAAAGCGTGATGACTTGAAGTTGTCATCCAATGCATTGATTGGCCATGTTAAGTCTCGCTCTAGCTCTTGGGTTCATTTGTGGGATTTCATTGAAATGCCTGAAGACCAAAAAGCTAAACATATGGCTCATCGCAAGAAGTTGGTCGATGATAAATGCAAAGCTGCAGAACTTATCAAGCAAGCAGTATTGAAAAAGAAGGAAGAGGAAAACAAACAGAGAGACAGGGAACGCCTTGAAAAGCTTGAGAAGGAAAGGGTTGCTCAACATCAGCAGGCTTCCGCGAATGCTTTGAACTACAATGAGTCGACAGTTAAGACTGATAGAGCACCCGTACGTGGTCAGGAAACAACGCGGGGTAGGTATGACCAGTATTCCTCCAAATCATCGTCGAAATCCCAATTAGTCGAGCCCCCAAACGTTCCAACTGCTAAAGAGTTCAAACTACCTGCGGTACCAAGCGATCCAACAGTGAAAGATTTTAAACCGCCTGCGGCGCCAAGAAGTAGTGCTCCTGCCTCCCCTCGTCCAAAAGCACCTGAAACTGCCGAGAAAGCTAGCGATGACTCAGATGATCTCTTCAAGCTGAAGTCCCTGTCAATTAGCAGACCAATACAACCCAGAAGTGTGAACTCCTCGGCGTTGAAATCGAAACTTCAAGAGGCCAGGCAATTAAGAAGAGGAACGACTTCTCCTCCCAGACCATCCAAGCCCACTATGCCTGCTGCTCACTCGGGCACTTCCACTCCCGTTGCACCTGGAGCATCAACAAAAACATCAACCACTCCAAGTGGACCATCCAGACCAGAGACTTCTGATTCAGCGGGTGCCCGTCCTGAGACTGAAAATGCCAAAACACGGTTCACATTAGCCTCTAGTGATCGGTCACTGGTCCTGTCAGCACCACAAACTGCCAAACGTGCTCCACTCCCATCACAGCAACCTGCCAAACGTGCTCCACTCCCATCACAGCAACCTGCCAAACGTGCTCCACTCCCACCACAGCAACCTGCCAAACGTGCTCCACTCCCACCACAGCAAGCTCCAAGAGACGCTAGATCAGGTTATAAGGGAGATATTCAAGGACGCTACAACACACATCGTGGCTCGAACGGCAATTCTGGTCCAGCATCCTCGGCACCATTACCTCCACCTTCGCTTCCTCCACCGTCGATTCCTCCACCAGGGAAGAATAGCGATAATGGACCACGCAGGCACGATGGAAAAAGAAGATATGACAATCTGCGAGGCAGAGAATACGATAAAAGACAAAGATACTGATTAGATATCTATAGATAATATACTTAGGTCCATGTTACTCGTCTAACTTTTCAAGCTCCATCGATAAAAGCGCATCCAATTCCAACTGTTTCTTCTCAAATTCATTGTCCTTCACGGTCTCTGGCAGCAGACTCTTGGTAATTGATAGGGCATCAGTAGTAATATCATCGATAGTCCCGCTCCTCTTATGATCTGCGGGTTCTGAATCTATGCCAACTTTCTCTGCGTCGGATAAATCAGAAAAATGATCCAGATCAGCCAGTAGCTCGTCTACTTGCAAGGACCCGCTATCATTTTCTATACTCTTCAAATAATTTTCTGCATTTTCCACCTGTGTCTTATGCCAGTTGAGATGCTTCAAGTAGGCGTGGTGTCTAACAAACTTGCGCTGGCAGCTTTTCTTAGGACACACATAAGTCTTCTTGATATTTCCCAGCACCAAATCAATCATAGAGCCAACAGATTCGAAAGACTCCACAATACTGCTGTTTGATGTCTTTGGTCTCCCTCTCGCAGGCAAATGCATATCGTCCTCATCCACATCAGCAGCAAAGGTTGGGTTTCTCATTAAAGTTTGTAAAGATGGAGAAGCAGTACTCGCAATTACTTCAATAAGGTCGCCATTTTCTTTGACGTCAAGCGCTTCTTGTGGAATCTTCCCACCGTGGATGTCATGATAGTGTTTAACCAATTCAGGTTTATTGACAAAAGAACCATCACACAAGATGCACTTACAAAGCTTTGCCTGTTTCCCACCGTCATGGATTAGCATATGCGTATGCAATGCCTTTTGCCCGACACAAACTTCACCACATTCTTCGCAAGTCAACCGGGGATGTTCTCGCTTCTCGTGCTGTTGCAACATGGTACTGGTCTTGAAAGTCAGAAAACATCCAGGGAAATCACACAGCACCACCTCCATGTTCAATTCGCCATGGTGCTTCATCTTGTGCTCAGTAAGTAAAATTGGCCGCTGGAATCGACGGTTACAAGCGTCGCAGGTAAGAATCTGCTTGTGATCCATGTCTACATGGTGTCTAAGTGACTGGTAGTGATAAAACGCTTTCGTGCATCCTTCGTAATGGCACTTATACTTTTGTGTATGAGTGAGCTCGTGACGTTTAAGGAGTTGTACAGAAATTGCACCTTTGCCACATATTCGACATTGGAACGGTTTCTCGTCGTTATTTTGGTGTGAATGTTGGTGCACTTTCAAGTGAGATTTCCGGAAGAAGGACTTATCGCAGCCCTCAACAGGACATACATATGGCCGCTCATTGGTATGAGTTCGTTCATGTTGTCGTAGAAGTGCTGGCCGGTTGTATGCTTTTCCACATCCGCTGTATGAGCAGAAGTATTTCTTGGGACGATTCACCATGCTTTGTCATAGAATCATCAAGACTGGAATATTATGGGTTGTGCGAAATGTACTGAATAAAGCTATGATTATCTTTGACACGTAGAATCGAAGTAGAGCTTGATCTTGATCAATATTCAGTCTTGTTGACTATACTTTTGTAGATGTTTGTTAATCACTTCATGCATACCACCATATTCTAGAAGCACTATGTGCACACCTCGACAAGTGCTTTTCGATCTGATTCACGACATCCAGGGCAAATTGGTATTTTCGTGCCAAGCAGACATTACTGGAAAGCCAAGAAACGTCTGCTATGCTGTAGAAAAAAGAATTATCTGAATTGCAAACGGATTGAAGTACCACAATTTCATACACAAGTGTCCCACTGTATTACTCACAATGGGTTGACTAACGTTGATCAGGGGAGAAACAGCATTTTCCATTTGATATAGCAGCAACCGAAAGATTTGAGATGAAACTATAAGTCATTTGTCTTTCTTGTGAATTTGTAAACATTAAGATACTCAGCTATTATGATACACATGAGACTTCATGTGTTTCTTTCCCAATTTCCGATTGTATTTCGCACATTTCAATTTATTTATAAATAAACAACTTTTTCGTTATTTGCAGCCATTTTGGTTTAAAAATCTCTTGATTGTTTGAACTACTACAATTGGAAAAGCTGTAAATATGTAGGGTGGAATCTGATAGCGTTGAATTCTTCCACCAATTACATTCTTTTCTATGCTACTATATCAATTAGAATCAAAAAGCATCAGAAACATCCGTGATAGTTTAGTGGCTAGAATTACCGCTTGTCGCGTGGTAGACCGGGGTTCAATTCCCCGTCGCGGAGCACTTTCTTCAGCGCAAGTGGTTTAGTGGTAAAATCCAACGTTGCCATCGTTGGGCCCCCGGTTCGATTCCGGGCTTGCGCACTTTTTTTATACTTTTTGTTTTTCCGAATGCATCCTCAGTATTTATTTTAAGATCATTCATGGCCAAAAAAAAAAGTTCTGCCGCAAAATAGAATCGGCTCCCATTTCCTCTCATTCTTAACTTCAAACGTCTGATATAGACCATTTTTTTTACTTCCTAGCATAAAATCAACCCGGCCAGACAACTTTTGCCGGCCTATTCACACAACGTCAACTTCAATAACCTCGGAAATGGATACCATAACCGCAACTCCAACCACTGTCACCTTGTTAAGGAGATCAGACATGCCCTCGGTTTCTACCAGCGGAATGCCTGTAATCTCCTCGACATCGTCCTCAGAGACTTTCTCGACTCCTTCCGTGACAGTTCCTCCCAGCGACAATAACCCATATATTCTGACAAGTTCTGGCCCACTGGGGGTTGTTTTCATCGCAGTCGGTTGTGTGGTGGGAGCCATCTTGATTGCTTTTGCATTATACCACTTGTTCAAGTCGCTCAGCTCGTCGAGAATGGCCAGAAAAACGTTGAACAACGAGAAGCTTAGCCACCAAAGATACTCTGGTGTGTTTGGGAGCAACATCACTCCTCTGAGCACAAACTACTTAAACACAGAGTACCACGGATCGGTAGCCAATTTGCCACTCTTGAACTCGTCCAAATCTGTACCTGGCGGATCCCAGATCGGCGATAACTCATCCATATTTAACTACGACGGAAATCACCAACCCAGTCATCACGACTTGACACAGATGTTTGTTTCGCCCACGAAGGAGGTCATGGCCCACAGTAGAACACTTTCGCACAATTTGAATGGCTCCATGACAAATGTGTCATCGTTGCACGGCCGTTCTACCAGCAACTTGAACAATCGTACGCCTGTATCAAATAGGCATTCTCAGTTGTTTCCTAACTTGTACATCAACGATGAGGTTACCAACAGCGACTACTCAGTGAGCCAGCCAGCTGTGAAAGTCAGACAGCCCAAGGAGGACGGCACCATGCCTAGAGAGGGAAGAAAGACAATTCCAAGCATGTACTTAGAGGACTTGATTGATAAGTAGAAAAGTATAAATTTCATTGCATTATAAAGTTGATGTAGGAGTTTACAAAGCATATTGGACTTTTTGTTTACGTTTTGGAAAAGAAAAATCACTAGATGTCTGTCTTGGCAGTATTTTAGTGGTGATTCTTATCGGCATCTACGGCTTAAGTAGTGGACGCACTACAAACCTACGAACTTGCGAGGTAACCACCACCTTTCTTTCAATGATGCGACCGGCATTGCAGAGATATGTACACAGCTATTGTGTATGGACTCGACGCTTTACTAATTCAGCGTCGGTGCGTTACCTGGTAGATCTAGCCAAAGAGTACGAGTCTTTAAAGATTTCTCAAGTGCCAGAGTTACCAGTGCACCAGATGGTTCCATTATCGAGCCAGAGTTACAAAGGAAAAACCGAGATTGATGAGACGAAGACACCTTTGGTGCTACTTCATGGTCTTTTCGGTGCAAAGCAAAACTACAGCTCTGTCGGTCGCCAAATTTGCGCTGCTACCTCTAGACAAGTATATGGTGTAGACTTGAGAAACCACGGCTCCACCATCCATGCTGCTCCACATGACTATATGCACATGACCAACGACGTCATCAAGCACATAGAAAAGATGGGCACTAAGGTTATTTTGGCCGGCCATCTGATGGGAGCGAAAGTTGTGATGTTGGTGAGTTTGCTACGGCCAGATTTGGTGGAGAAGTTGGTGGTGATCGACAATAGCCCTGCAGCCCAGAAACTTGGAAGCCAATTTACAAAGGATCTCTTGGGCATGTGCCATGTGGAGCGAGACAAATCGCTTCGGGAATTGCCTCACACTGCATTGGTGCTGAAGATCGATAAGATCTTGTTCAAGTACGAGAAGGACTCACTTGTGCGGCTCTTCTTGATGTCCAACCTCCAGCGCAGACTGTCGAAATATGACCGCCTGCCTGTGAAGTTCAGAGTGCCCGTGCTCAATTTTTTGAAGCATGATACCTTGGCAGCCATGGGAGAGTGGCCTGAGTCAGCCACAGGGTTAAAGTACGATGGGCCAACTAAAGTTATGCGTGGAACACAGTCTGATTTCGTCTCTGACGGGAATTTGAAGAACGACTTTCCAAAGTACTTCTCCAGGTTCCTGGTGACAGACTTTGACTCTGGCCACTGGCTTGTCAGTGAGCAGCCACGCAAATTTATAGAGGAGATAGTAGCATTCACAGAGGCCTGTGAGCACTAGAAATTTAGAACAGAAAATGAAACGTAAAAAGGCGTATGGAAAATATACGATACACAAATGACATTCGATTTATTTGAAACTGACGTTCTAGATAATGGCACAAGAGAAATTCACATTATAGAGAAAGACAATATACACAATAGACAGTTAACAACAAAGACAATAGTCCCAAAAAAAAAGAGACACATAAAATCTCCGTATAGGAAAAGACGCTATAGGCACCTGTGATTGAACTGAATGCTTCCAAGAAATACGACTTAATGTATCTCTCTCATATCCCGACCAAAATGACCCAATTAATATATATCATTGTTGGTAGTTCACTGCTTGAGTAGCTGCTACCTCGACAGCTAATTCAGATGGCCTCCTGCATGTGGCCCAGCCGTCCGCCCCAACAAGTCCATTCTATTTGGACAAAAACGCTTTTAAAAAGTAAGAAATTCAATAAAAAACCAAATCTTACTCATCATTTCCACCTCCTTTATTCCCCTCCCCCTTCCTCCCATCAAAGCCATCTATAGCCCGCTTATCTCGCTGATTCTGCTTACATAAGCAGCTGATGCAGTCACCAGCGCTATATAAAGACAGCCTCCCGCACCTATATTGAGACCAACCATACCACCATAAATTACCAAAATTCTCCTCGCGTAAACCAGCGCACACCGCCTCATGTCTGAATTCGGCCCATCATCCGCCACCACGGGGGAGGACTTGTCATTGCCCAAGGCCACCGTGCAGAAAATCATCGGTGAAGTGTTGCCGAAAGATATTGCCATTTCCAAAGAAGCAAGAGAGGCCATCACCGAGTGCAGTATCGAGTTCATCATGATCTTGTCAACACAGCTGAACGACATTGCGGAAAAGGAGGCTAAGAAGACCATCGCCTCCGATCACGTCATCAAGGCGTTGGACGAGCTCGGGTTCCACAACTACCTAGACATCATCAACAAGGTGTTGGACGAGCACAAGGAGCTCTTGAAGGGAAAAGAGAAGAAAAACAACAAGTTCCTCAACTCCGGGTTGAGCGAGGAGGAGTTGTTGAAGCAGCAAGAGGAGTTGTTCAAGAAGTCTCGTGCCCGGTTGCAGAGCAGTGGCTCGCCCACCTCGGAGATCAAGCAGGAGATGTAGTAACTCTGGTGCTCCTCGTCAACGATACTCACGTGTATACTATCAGGCAGCCGCTGCAGGCAGCAACATGTATAATTGTATAATAGCATTTATCTACGGACTTGGAGGTGTAGGTTTTGTCATGTTTTCTTGATGATTCATATATTATATGGTGGTCTATGATACAGGAGAAGTTAGCCCAAGATCAACTCGTATAAGATAATCAACACGTTGACTACGATCAACGGCAAGCGCAACAACGTTCTGATGGCGCTGATGAGAGCCACCAACCTCGTCTTGATCGAGACTTCGCTTGAGGTGGCCAGAATCCCATATTGGGTTTGGAACTGGTTGGCTGCCTGTGGCGACGACGAGCCCCACCCGATGCGATTGAGGAACCTGTCCTCGCTCAACACGGCGATTCCGTTCACGCTGAGAACTATCACGTAGAGCAATCTTCCCAATCCAAACATAGTTGCTGAAATTCGTAGACGTGGGAAAGTGAGGTTGGATGTTAGTAGGAAAGTGCACCCGTACACCAAGCTTGTGGTGGAACTAGAGGAACAGCCACTTGGAATTGATTACAAGGAGAGCTTGATGTTGATATTTGATAGCGTAATAGGAACCTTGACTGTGCTTTCTGGAGGTTGGAATGATGCTTTTGACAATATTTCAAGAATATCTATTTTTAATGTGCACTTCCGTGTTTGTCAGTATTGGCAGAATCAGCCAATGCCATAGGAAAGTGCGAAATGTATTAGGGAAGGAATTTTCCATTCAATTGAATTCAACTGAAACCTGGACAGAAGGTCAAGAAAAGTTCTCGAAACTGAATATAAACAAAAACAAAAGAAATAAAATTGCCTAGAATTTTCGTGAATGAAAGATGAGATTCTGCCAAGTTGATCTAAAATGCCCCTGGAGGTTAAACACTCCCACATATCTTGCAATCAAATGCGAACCACATATTCGCTACTTCTATAACAACCAGCCCACACTCACCAAGCAAAAATGGTAAAAGGTCGAAATGTTCCACTAACTCACATTATTTCCTCTTCTCAGTAATAGAATCCACGCAAAAGCCACACAGTAACCTGCCACTGGCCGGGGGGCAGCGATCTTCTGGTGGGTACACGTCCTCAATTTTGAACATTTTTTAAGCTGTGCATCTGGCAGGATTTCCACCGTCAAGCTACTTTCAATATGGACAGGGACACACTCCTCAAGTCATTGGCCGGCACACTAGACGCCAGCTATGAGACTAGAAAGCACAGCGAAGAACAATTGCGCTATTTTGAGCAGATACCCGGTTTTACCAACTACTTACTTGAATTAATCACTGATCCTAATGTCAATTTTGGGGTCCAGGCCTCTGCTGCTATTTTTTTTAAAAACAGAGTGTCAAACTACTGGACCGTTCCGGAGCTCAGATCCGCCTCGGACAGATACATCAAACCAGAGGAAAAGTCTGCCATCAAGGCAAACATTGTGGAGGTGTTGAGCAAGACCTACAAGAATACCCAATTGAGAGTACAATTGTCCACCGCATTGAGTGGCATATTGGACCATGATAAGTGGGACGAGCTCGTTGACATCATTCCAAAGCTCATCAGCGACACCTCCAATGTAGACCACGTGTATACTGGATTGATCTGCTTGTATGAGTACACCAAGAACTACAGATACGCAGGCCTCGACAGTGCCAACTCAAAGAACATCGTTTTGGAGAGCGTTGCCGAGTCAACCTTCCCCATTTTGGAGAACTTAACCAGAAACTTGTTGAACGACTCGTCTGCGGTCTCCGACGAGATGCTCTACTTAATCTTAAAAATCTTTAAGTTCACCACATTCTCCACATTGCCAACTTACTTACAACAACAAGAGCACTTGGGCGCCTGGTGCCACATTCATCTTAGTCTCATCAATATGCCTTTGCCTTCCTCTGTGTTGCAGGCTGACTCTGCCAAGGAGAAAGCACTCAATCCAAGAATCAAGGCTGTCAAGTGGTGTTTCGCTAACATGCATAGACTCTTATTGCGTCATGGCGGTGGTGTGAGTACGAAGGATAAGGATGGAGAATTTGCCAAGTTGTTTTTGTCCACTTTCGTTCCTGAGATCTTGAATGCCTACTGGATCATCATCACAAGATGGTCGTCCAAACAAATCTGGTTATCAGAAGCATCCCTTTATCACTTAATCTCATTCTTGGAGCAGATCATCGAGACTCCATCCTACCCATTGATTGAAGGAAAGTTGGAGGCAATTGTCAAGCACGTTCTTCTTCCAACTTTGAACGCCACACAAGAGACCATCGAGTTGTATGAGGACGAGCCTGATGAATATATTAGAAGATTTTTCGATACCAGCAGAGACAACACAACATCGGACACTGCTTCCATCAACTTTTTGTTCAGATTGTCCTCTACCAAGTTCTCTAGCTGTGGAAACTTGTTACTCTCCATAATCAACGATGTATTCCAACAAAGGGCCGCTGATAGAAGCAATTTGCAACATGCCATTGAAACTGAAGGTGCTCTTCGTGTACTTGCAACAATTTCTTACAAGTTGGACAAAAAATCGAGTCCTGTCAAGGGTCAGATTGACCAACTCTTGTACTCTGTGGTTTACCCAGAGCTTTCGCAAGAAGTTATTTCAAAAACACCTTGGCTTTCTGCTAGAGCATGTGATACTATTGCCATGTTTGTTCACAAATTCACCGATGAGGTGATCTTACAAGACATTTTCCATGGGGTTGTATTTTGTTTTCAACAACATGATCATTTCCCAATCCAATTGACTGCAATTGATGCATTGCGTACTTTAGTTGAAGAAGACACTGTTGCTGCGCAGGTTGCAGAGCAGGCTCCACAGTTAATGGGTACTTTGCTCGATATGTCCAAGAACTTTGAAAGTGATATTTTGACTACTGTCATGGACGTTTTCGTTGAGAAGTTCGCAGCCAACTTAGAGCCATACGCGAACGAACTTTCTCTCCGTTTGGTTGAACAATTCATGAAATTGGCTCATGAGATCTTGGAACAGATCTCGCGCAACGGCACTCCGGACATTGACAAAGAGTACCAGGCAGCAGGTATCATCAACACATTAACATCATTGGTCATTTCCATGAATGCTTCCCCGCAGGTGTCGGAGAACTTGGAAGTACTTCTCAAGGACATGATCAAATTCATCTTGGAGAACTCCATGGCTTCGTTCTTGACTGAAGTTATGGAAATGTTGGAGTCGATTGTCTTTAGCACCAGCAAGATGTCTCCTGTCTTGTGGGAGCTCTACCAGACATGTGTTGAATGTTTTGACACTTATGCTCAGGACTACTTTGACACTTTCCATCCATTCCTCGAAGCAGTCATTCACAGCTCCTTCGCTAACGATGACATTACCACCGAGGACCCAAGAGTACAATCGATGTTCAAGGTCTGCTTCCAGATTTTGTCCGGAGATATGGCTGACCCAGTGTTTGCTCACCTTGCATTTGAACTTATTGAGTTTTCCATTTTGAGCTTGAACAAGAAGTTCATTCCTTTCATGCCCCAGTTCTTGTCGGAGATCTTTAACATCTTCACTGCTTTGGAAGCCCAGGATGCCTTCGACGGCTACATGTTGCACCACTTATCGATTTTGAAGATTTTCTTCGCATCTTTGTATGTGGACCCATCAATTACCTTACAATTCTTGAACGACAAGCAGTTCACCAATACCTTCTTTAAGTTGTGGGTTAAGTACAGTGGCGACTTTCAGAGTGTCTACGGTTGCAAGCTTCAGATTTTGGCCTCTACTTCAATTCTCTGCGACGCTCCATTGAACTTGCTTCCCCTGGAGGACTTGGTGGGAGAAACCGTTGACCTTCTAATTTCCAACATAGAAGTCTTGCCCCACGCAATCAAGGCTCGTCAGGAAATCGTAGACAAGGAGAATGGTGTGAGAACAAACACCAAAGACTATGAGGCAGAGGGAGACGACAACGACGAGTACGGAGAGGATTTCTACGATGAGGACTTTGAGGCTGATGAGGCCGAGCTTGAGGCCATGAAGCAGACGCCAATCGACCAAATCAACGCCTTCTTCATATTCACTGAGAGAGTGACATTGTTGCAGCAACATGACGCCCTGCGCTACCAGGCGATTTTTGGCAGCTTGGATGACTCCCAAAAGGAAATTGCCAACCGGATCATTAATATTGTGCACCAGCAAAAATAAGTGGGGCCTGTGTGTAGCGAAATCGCAAAAGGGCAGGTTTGCCTCAAAACGTTATTTGTAGATTTCATTTTCTGTTCCACGATTTAGCACGATGTTTTCGGGATTTGGATCCAGCTTCTTCGGCAATTTGCCGTTCCCAATCAACACGAAATTCGAAGACTACTTTCGTTGTTACCCGGTGGCCATGATGCCTGATAATGTAAGGAAAGACGACGCCAATTATGGAGGCAAGATCTTTCTCCCACCTTCAGCATTGAATAAGCTCACAATGCTCCATATACGATACCCTATGCTTTTCGAGTTGACAAATGAGGCAGCTTCCGTGAAAACGCATAGTGGTGTTCTTGAGTTTGTATCTGAAGAAGGCAGGGTGTACATTCCACAGTGGATGATGGAGACACTCAAGTTGGAGCCAGGGATGTTGGTGAAGATTGCCAATTGTGACTTGCCCAACGGTCAGTTTGTCAAGATCGAGCCGCAGTCTGTTGACTTCCTCGACATTTCGGACCCCAAGGCTGTGTTGGAGAATGCATTGCGGAAGTTCTCGACGTTGACCGTCGGGGACATCATTGAAATTGACTACAACGACACAAAGTACGGCATCAAGGTGTTGGAGGTGAACCCCGAGACATCCAATAGCGGTATTTGCGTTGTGGAGACAGATCTAGAAACGGACTTCGCTCCTCCTGTTGGATACGTGGAACCAGAGTACAAGCCCAATGTAGTCAAGCCATCGTCGACACCAATTGACCCATCGAAGGTAAGCCGCGGTGCTGGTGCGGGCACCATGGCTCGTGCTATTGACTATGCTAATATTGTCGCCAATAGTGCCAAAACACAAGTATACAAAGGAGATGGTCAGAAGTTGTCAGGCAAGCCGGCCTCTAAGGAGGCTGCACCCAGCCGAGTCTCCATCGACGACTTGGACGTAGATGCTGCACCTGTTCCTTTAAAATTGCCTGACACTCAAATATTTTTGGGATGGCCCGTGGTGCTTCCTACACCAGAAGAGTCTGGAGAAGAGGAGACAGCCACCGCGGGATTTACTGGAGAAGGGAAGACGTTGAGGCAAAGCAAGAAACGAGGAAATAAAGGCCAAACACACACTCCCTTGAAGAACCACACACGCAGCCCAGACTACATTGAGATTGACGATTAAAGGTTCAGCACGTCTGGCAAGATAAAGGTGGATTAACGATCGATAAAACTTCTAATTAATGAACTAGCAATGAGAAAATAACGAGTCCTTGTAGCAAATACTAGTGCGTTGACGACTATTGGGTCGTGGAAGGGAGGAACACATCGTTGTCCTGCTCCATGGCCCTCTTGGTGTGGTAGACAATGTCAGCAGACTCCCAGGGGTATGCAATCCAGCAGTCAGGCACGGTTCTGGCGGCAAAGTAGCGACCAGTCTTCATGATTTCGTCTGGTAAGTCGGCCTTTTTTGGTTTGTCCTTGTCATGGAGAACAAAGATACCAAACTTGGTGTTGCTTGCGTCCACACCCTTAGCAGCAGCCTGTTCAGCAACGTCCTTCTGCAACTCAGAAACAGCGTAGTGCAAAGTGGTTCTGGTATCGTCGACCTCATCGATGATCAAGATGTTCTTGTTGACCAAGTCGACCTTAGACTGAGCGTAGTCAATCCATTGGGTTCTCACCACCTGAGTCCCTACCTGCTCGACCTGGCTGCCTACGGTGTTGATGTCCTCGTACAAGGACAAAATGATGGCCATGATTCTGATATTTGGCTGGCCTGGCTCCTTTAAAAACGTCCGCAACATTCTTGCTGGAATGAATCCACCACCACCAATTGCGATGATCAAGTCTGGCTTGAATGCCTTGATCTTCCCCGATGTCTCCTGGCACAACTGGTGGATGTTGTTGTAGGTGATGTACATCTTGGAGGCTTCTATGTCTTCGGAATCCATGGTTGTTTTTTATATATAGCAATGTTAATGGGGGTGTACCCAAATGATAAATGGTAGGTTAGGAATAGCCAATGTTAAATAGTCTTCGCGCTACAATTTTTTTCTCGCTGTGGGCTTCTGGCAATCTTGGAAGCGTGAGCAAGAATCAGGGAAATTGTTTGTAGAAATTGAAGGAAAAGGGAGATTGTCGCTCCTTATATACTTTTCTACGGTCAGGGCCCTCATTGTGGCACATGTGCCTTGATTTAAAGCAGCTTTTATCTTCAACTCTTTGCTTCGTCCATAGCATCGGATGAGCCGCGGGCATGCCGGGCAGGACTGCATACCAGCCGTACTATTTAATGCACTATGGTGGTTCATGGCCAAATGCTTATCTATTATCAAAGATGGTCCGACCGTATCTCCAGATGTGAGTATGTCTTGCAGGCCGAAAAAGACCGTGGATTTGCGCAAATGCGCAGTTTCTGGCCAATAATAGTGTAGCATTTTTGTATCAGTATCTCGAAGGCTCTGCTTATATGAAGTTTCCAACGTGCACCAGACCTTTATCCACGCTACGTCATCGTTTTTGTTTTGAAGGAAAGAAAGCTGAAATGAACCAAATTTCTCGTTATTTTTTCAGCCTGGTCGTCTCCAACAAAACTAACAATTCACACCTTGACCCCAGGCTGGCTCAGGTTAGGAGCCTTCTAAAATCCACCGACGTTCCATGGACTTCTGCACACCGCACTTTTACTACGTTTGGAAATGGGTGGACAAGTCACCTAATCACCATTAGAGGAGACAATAAGAAGCTTTAGAAAAAAAAAAGACAAATCAAACTTAGAGAGTCCACATTGCTATCAATGTGACAATTTCTCTTCAACTATATTATTAATTCATTTTTGGTCTCTGCTTAGTTCACCTATCTGAAGTAACTTCCACCTCTTTCCTGCCCTTTCTATCTACCTCTGGACACTGTGTTCTAATACTGCACACGGCCCGTCGCTAGTCAAACCAATCTTGTGAAAAAACTAACATTATCTTCTACAATTCTCCATACTTCTTCATTATGAGGTTTCTAGGCTTGCTCTGCTTCCTTGCATTCTCATATGCTGCAATTTTGGGCGTTGATCTCGGCCACCAGAACACAAAGGCCATCATGGCCGCTCCTGGAATACCATTCGAGATTGTCTTTACTGACGAAGGCAAGAGAAAAGATCTCTCTGCCGTTTTTATAAAACCAAAGGTGAAAAAGGGCTCTTTGGAAGACGCAGAGAGAGTATACGGTTCGCAGATCGGCTCTCTCTGCTCGAGATTCCCAGAGTCCTGTGCTGCCAACATAAAGGCCCTTCTTGGAAAGACCATTGACGATTCTGCCGTGAAAGACTACTACGCAAGCCACTTTGGCGTTTCCTTGGTTGCTGATGACGTCAGAAACGAGTCTGTGGCGTTCGAATTGGGCTCCGGCTCCGACAAGGCAATTTTCACCACCGAGGAACTTACTGCCATGTACTTGAACCACTTGAAGGAGAGAGCGCTCAAGGTGTTGGCATCGACTGCTCGTGCTAATAAAATTGCTGAGGATATCGCTGTGTCCATCAGCCCATATGCTTCTCAGGAGGTCAGACTCGCATACAGCGAAGCACTCCGCGTGGCCAATTACTCGTCTTTCTTAGTTTTAGTCGATGAAGGTTCCGCTGTGGCATTTAGTTACGTGACCAACAAGAAACTTGCCGATGACGAGTACGATGGAAAGAAGAGATACGAGATGATTTTCGATGTTGGTGCTGGTTCTACCACCGCCACCTTATTCTCTTACACTCCCTTAGAGAATGGCCATATTGCCTTGGATATCGAGTCCGTGGGTTTTGACGAGTCCTTTGGAGGTGACTACTTGACTCGCTCCATGTATGATATCCTATTTGCCAAGTTCTCTCAACAATTTGACTTAGACGACACATTCGAGTTGCCTCCTAAGTTGGCTTACAGATTGCTTGCTACCGCAGAGAAGACAAAGACCATTTTGTCTGCCAACACAGAATACAAGATCTCCTTGGAGTCTTTTTACGACGACAAGGATTTCAAGGCGTTGGTCACCAGAGAGGAGTTCGAGGAGTATAATTTCGACACTTTCGAGCGTGCTGTGAGGCCAGTGGTTGATGCTTTGGCCAACGCTCCAGAAGGCCCAAAGAGCGTGGCTGACATTGAGTCCGTTATTTTGAGTGGTGGTGCCACTAGAACACCCTTCATTCAAAAGCAGTTGTTGACTTTGTTGGGCAGTGAAGAGAAAATTGCTAAGGTTGTCAACGCAGATGAAGCTTGTGCTTTGGGAACTGCTTACAGAGCATATCAATTGAAAGCAATCAACGCTGCTACAGATGTTATATTGAATGATCGTATTTTTAGCAACTTCGAAGTTTCTGTGAATGATTCCGATGATCCGACTATTGTTTTCCCAAAGGGCTCATCTTCAGGAAATGTCACCGAGATTTCCTTGGGCACACACAGCGAAAACACTATCGAGATTGGATTGTACGAGAATGGTAAGTTGTTCAGCAGCTACACACTCTCTGACCTTTCCAAGAAGGTCGAAGCATTAAAGTGCTCTCAAGAAGAGGCAGAGATATTTGCTTCGTTCTCCGTGGACGAGAGTAAGATATTCCAATTGAAAGGATTGAGTGCAAAATGCATCGCGAAGGACTCTGAGTCCAGTGAGACCGAAGAGAGCACCACATCTGCCCCTAACTCGACCTCCAAGAAGGTAAAGCCCAAATCTCCTACCAGAATTCCAATCCCTGCTGCAAAGTACGCTTCTATCAGACCATTCACATTCTCAGAGAAAATGGTCATTGGTAAGAAGTTGGAATCCTTGAAGGAAAAGGATATTGAGAAGATTGTTTTCGAGGAGCACAAGAACCAATTGGAAAGTGAATGTTACTCCTTGCGCTCTTTCATTGAGGACAACTCTAAGGCCCTCCTTTCCGAACTTGACGAAAGCGATATTGAGGAGATCAAACTGCTCGCATCCGAGTTTGTCGAATGGGTGGAGTTTGAGTCGGACGCATCTTTGCTTGAGGAAGTAAAGGAAAAACTTGGCATTGTGGGAACCCACAGAAAGCATGCGGAGAGCATCATTAAGATGCTTGCTGCTGATTTGTCCTTGCCAGCTCTAGAGCAATTGCATAAGGAGGGAGTTGAGGTTTCTGCACAAATCCAGGAATATTTGTTGGAGTATGGCAAACAGATCAACATGTTGAGGGAGAAGTACGACGAGGATGGCTTCGACTTCGATAAAGAAAATGAAAAGGTGATGAAGCTGATCTATGGATCTGAAAAGCCGGAGTTATCCAAGTTAGATGACCATTTTTCAACATTCAAGCAGGCATTGAAGGACATCTCCGAGCTCATCAACCTTTCAAAGAACAAGTTCAAGAAGAAATCACGGAAGGAACTTTTCGAAAAGTCTGAGGCTGTCACCACTTTGTTGATGGAGATGATGGAAGATGTTCTGACTTTACGAGACAACCACTCCAAGCGTGTTGACTACTTGTTAGATCAACACAAGATTTTGGCCGGGAGAAAAAGCCAGAGAGAGTTCAGAAAGAAATTGAGGGAGGAAGCTGAGAAGTTGAAGGCAGAAAAGGAGATTGATATCGACACCGAAGAGATCAAAGATGCCGAGGAGGATTTCTCTGCATCCTCTGTAACCGAGTCAGAGGAGCAACAAAGCGTCACCAACTCTTTTGAGCACGCAGCAACCGATGAAAAAGCCCACGACGAATTATAACGAGAATTGCACCAAAAACAAAAATATAGCAACATACTTTATTTTCGCTCGAGGATATTTAATTTACACTAGACTATGCTATATTACTATGTAAAAAGAAAATGGGTGCGAAAGTGCACCCAAGAATGTAGCACGAAAACCACCCATCGCATACGACTCCCAATTTCCACAACCCAAAAATCATTCAGATATGAGCTATAATAGAGACTCATACGGCCCTTCGAGAAGAGGAGGAGATTCTTACTCCAGCAATTATGTTCCCAGATCGGGCAGAGGATACGATCCAAGAGAAAGAGAGCCTCAAGATCGAGAAAGAGTCAGAGTCAGAGACACTAGAGGTCCTGATCCTAGAGCCAGAAGAGATCAAAGATACGACAACTACAGAGACGGTTACGACCAGAGAGACCAAAAAGATAGATACAATGGGTCTCGAAACAGTTATAATGATCGAGGATCGCATAACTCACGCAATGACCATGGACGAGATAACCGAAGAGCAAGGACACAGGAACAGCAGGTGGATCCAGATTCTGGATTGAGTAAGGACGAGATCATCACCAAGTATGAAAATAAACTCATGAGCCTCTTGAAGTATCCAGCTATTGAGGTTTTCCCTGTGGCTAGTTCGCAGTGGGGCACTAAACCGAAAGGTTTCGAGAATGTCACAGCTCAAAGGGCCAAATTGTCAGGACTATTCCCACTACCAGGATATCCACGTCCTGTTGATATGACTAAGGTTGAGGGATCGCTCAAAGACGGATTATCAGAATCTGGTGTTCTTCTAGCTACGTCAAAGATTGATCCAGTAGACTCGAGAAACTCATATATTATTCTCCTTAAGGACATCGACTTTCAGAAGGTCGATTACATGAAGGTTGCTGAGTACTTCAACAGATTCTTATGTTCTGCAGACCTTGAGGGCACTTTTCTTGATAACAACATCGAGAAGAAGAGAAAAACGAGAGACAACAAGCATATGATCATTGAATTCAAGAACAATACCTGTGCCACCTTGGCGCTAGCATTGAACGGTAAAGTGATCCCCGGTGCCGACATTTGCTTGAGCGAGACAAATATTCCAGATGACATTACCTTAACATTGGAGAGGCCAGGAGAGTATGTGGTTCAATGTCTCCCGCCTTACGATCCTAATGTGACAGATGTGGCGGAGGAAGTGAAAGACAGCCCCAGAAAACTTACGGTTTTTGTTGAAAAGTCGGTGACTGAAACGATGTTGACTGATGCACTCACTACAATTGCGCAGCTTAAGGCATTCAAATTGTTGAGAGAAGTTGGTACCAAAGAACTGATGGGAATAGCGTATGTGGAATATTTCGTGGACCGCAAACGATACCCAAGTACTAAGGCAGCATTGAAGTTAATCGCTGACTACGTCGATGAGACGAAAGAGTTGGACATTGTGAAAGGCGTGATGTTTTCTTGTGTGAAGATTTCCAGCGACAAAGGAATTGAAACGAGCATCCAGGATTGTCCAATAGATCTCAAAACCTTGAGAGCTCTTGTACGGAACGAATATGTACCTTTCCACCCTAAACTGAGGGTGATTCAACTAATAAATGCTGTCACCGCTGCTGATTTGAACAGCGAGGACACATATAACTTCATCAAGCAAGATATTCTTGACGAGATGAAGCAGTTCGGAAACGTGGTTTCGTGGAGAATGCCTAAACCTCCAAAGGAATTGGCACCGGGGTTGCAACAATACAACCAGCCTGGGTTGGGGAAGATCTACGTCGAATTTGAAGATGAGAAGATTGCTCTTAGTGCCCTCATGGGTTTGGCAGGCCGCTCTTACAATGACCGAACTGTTCTATGTGCGTTCTATAGTCACGATGACTATCTGAAAGGATTGCTATAGAATCTTATACTTTGTAATCGACAAGGAACTGCTTCAATTCACCAGGAACATTTTTATCGTAACCGTGTCTGACTATAAGGTCGTAGAGTTGTTTTGGGAGCTCAGGTATGAAACTAAGACTGAGCTTGATGATATCGTTTTCTTCCAAGTCTGGGAAGTTTCTCAAGAGCTTCATGGGCTGCAGAGACTGTAGAAGAGTAGATCTGTTGATGATCAACTGAGCAACAATAAATAGAATGTTCATGTGTGTACCATATGCAAATAGGAAATCCCATAGCTTCAACAACGATTTCAATGGCGGAGTACATGCCGACAATGTCAACACCGAGGGAAACGCATAGATCTCGGCCTTCAAGAATTTGGAGTCAAGATATGCACTGAGAACAGGGTCTATGATTTTTAAAACAATGTCAACTAGATCCAATGCTGTGTGTACTCCGTCCAAGCTAGGAGTTATGTATAGTGGGATCTGTTTGGTCACTACATGGTGAAGAAGAGCAAAAGCCTGAGGCTCACTTTTGTGACAAACATAGGATATCGGAGCTAAGAGCACATTCATACCCTGGACGTAACCAACCTTATTTTGTGGAGTTGATATGGCCACAGCAGCAAGGATCCGCATCAACAGTTGCTCGGTGACTTTGGCATGGAATTGTCGATCGTTCATGAGAGTCCGGAACGTATCGTTCTTGATCTTCTGGTACAACTCGGGCGAGAGCGTACCCGTGATGCTGGATATGATTCTCGAGTACTTGTGAACTGGATAAACGGGAACTTTGCATAAGATAGACCACACGTACGAACGATATGGACATTGTTCGTATCCTTCTGGAGTGGAGAGGCCTTCGATAAGGATCATGTAGCGCAACTGAGAGAGGCTATTTTCCATTATAATCTGTGGCAGCTCAATGAACTGCTCGATCGAGTCCTTTTTCCGGCCCTTGACTTCCATGGCAGGGAAAAGTGCAGTGGAGTGGAGTCAAAACATGGAGCCTGTATATGTAGATCTGGTTATGTTAGTAGGCTCCTACACAGTGAGAGATAGGCAAGCGGCGGAGGAAGAAAATAAAATAAAACTAGGAATTCAGAAAGTTTGAAAATGAGTCAGGTCAGTTAACAGAGCTTCATATGGAACACTACCAATTTTTTCATCACATTAATCACATGTTTGCAATCTTTTCGTTCTCCCCATTTGTTCCATTCAGTAGCTATTCTACCGAAACCCACCTGCACTTAGCACACATCTCACTAGAAAAAACCCAATTTTCTCTCTACTACCCTTCAGTACACTATGGCCCCTACAGAAATCAAGGGCTTCCATGTGCTCAAAGTGAGGCTACCGGAGAGTAACGGCTCCCACTATGTCTACTTCCGGAAACACGAGGTAAAAGCGGGCCAGTCTCCCGCAGCACTCAACCTCTCGGGAAGACTGATGTTCATGTTCAACTTGCCCATAGAGACAAACTTGGCCACGTTGAAGAAGTACTTCCAGCAGGTTGCTATTGGTGCCACCATTGAGAGCTATATTGCCAGCACACTCACAGACTCCGAGGAAGACATCCATGTGGATCTTTCCAAATTGACGTCAGACCTAGAGTATCTGGGTAATTCACTTGTTGCAGAGGTTGCGCTGAAGTTGCCGAAGTATTGTGGCATTGTCACGTTCATCGACAAGTCTGCATTGCAGCTTGCATTCAACTCGTTGAAGAAGTTGTCAGGGGACGAAAAGAGCACAAACTGGCCTGTTCAGACACTTGGGTCTGCGTTCTTGCTCAACAAGTATAAGGAGAAGATTCACGACACCAAGGTGCTCTCCGACTCCGTTGCATCTGCGCTTGCCGACTTCAACAGAGCCGAGCAGGAATCCAGGGAGGAATTGCAGAGACAGACGCAGATCGTCGATGAGGACGGATTCACCTTGGTTGTGGGATCGCACAGAAAGACTAAGGCCGGTATAATGGGCAAGCAGAAGTTGGCGGCCACGGTGGAGTCAGAGCGTGCATCGAAGAAGATGAAAAAGAAGGAAAAGGAGGATTTCTACCGGTTCCAGTTGAGAGAAAAGAAAAAGGCCGAGATGAACGACTTGTTGCGCAAGTTCAAGCATGATCAGGAGAGAGTCCGCATGATGAAAGAGAAAAAGAGATTCAGACCCTACTAGACTGTATTATAGAAAGATAATTCGTTAATTTGCACCCATGGATTGCACTGTTCCCTGTACTGGACACTGTCCGTAGATTGCGAAGTGAAATGTGGAGGAAGGTTTTCGTAGACTAAAGACTGCTATTGGAAATAGACGAATGAGTCAGCCGATCTCGACTATCACTTATGATAGTTTTCTTGACAGCACCGATAACAGGGACAATTTCGAAATCGACCCGGACGCTTTTGAGATCTTATCTACAGTTAGATACGATCCAGGACTTACCAAGGACACTCCCAAAACCATTGAAGAAGTGACCAAACAGAATTTCTTTCTCTTTCCAGAGCATGTGGAGAGAACCAAGTATGCAGTGAACTTCTTTCTTGACGCAGCCAAACACTCAAACCCAGACCTAAAGCCTGCTATCTTTGAAATCGATGAATCTTACATCTTCAGCAAACTTGTCCGGGCCCTCGAAGAGTCTGGCATTTCATTGGATCAACCGCTCAGGATCAGACTCCTCTTGTCTTTGAAAGGAGAAATGAACGTGGAATTGTATCAGACGCCAGTGAGAGAGAACCTCTTGGATGGGCTATCAGATGATTATCCAGAGAGCGAAAAATATGATTTATATGTGGATAAAACACCCGTTTTGGCATCTCCATTCACTTCGTTCAAGACAACAGCAAGAAAGGTTTACTCAGATGCCAGAAGTCGAGCTTTGCCTGGAAAACTGTCTAAAGAAGAGGTGATACTAGTCAATACGTTAGGTGAAGTTACTGAGGGCTCCATTACCAACATTGCCATTAAGAATAACCAGGGAGTATGGATAACTCCAAAATTGACATCTGGATGTTTATGTGGAGTCACTCGGTACTTGCTATTGAAGAAGAACCTTATCAAGGAAGGTTTGATTCGGTTGGAAAACCTCAAAGAAGGACAGGAAGTTTTGCTCCTGAACGGTATTTTGGGAGTTGTCAAAGGCACTATCAAGGGGTTCGTGGATTCTGAATAATGTAAACAAATAGCAACTAGAGGTTCTTGCCTGTTTCTATACATCTAACTGATCAAACAAGAAGGGCGCTGATTTCGCTATCACTGTAGCCCATAATGTACAAGATGTCCTGCAAAGACTTAGTGTTCAAGCAGCATGGTGCCTCCTTCTGTACCTTGGGCTTAGCGTTCCATGCCACTCCCCATCCTCCAACACTCATCATCTTTAAGTCGTTGGCTCCATCACCCACGGCAACGGCATCAGCAGGATCGATGCCGTGTTTCTGGGCTATTTCAAGCAAGAGATCGGCCTTCTTTTCACCGTTCACAATGTATCCGACTGTTGTACCGTCTAGCTTATTTTCGCTGTCTATACCCAAAGTGTTAGCATAGGCGTAATCGAGGCCAAGCTGCTCCTTCACGTACGAGGCCAATGGAATGAAGCCACCAGAGCAAACACCCATAACTACACCCAAATTCTTCAATGCTTTACAGAGCTCTCTGGCGCCGTTGGTGATCTTGATCTTCTCCTTCAATTCGTCCCAGAGAGTAGTGGCATCGATCCCCTTCAATAACAGCACACGCTCGCGCAACGAGGCATTAAAGTCCAACTCGCCATTCATGGCTCTTTCAGTGATTTCGGCAACCTTATCCTCGATATTGGCGTACGCTGCAATCAACTCGATTACTTCCTGGTAGATGAGAGTGGAATCCATATCGAAAATGAACAACTTCTTGTCCTTTCTCAGCTCTTTTTTTTGGAAAATCACATCATATGGTGGATTTGAGATCTCTTTCTCTTTTTGAATCAACGACTGGACCACATCGGGAACGTCGGTGGTGACCTGGAAGTCTATGACTCTATTAGGTGAAAGTTCCGCCTTGGACAACACGACCAAGTTGAGCTTGGTCGGTATAAGCTTTTCAATATTTGCCTGCTCCTCAAGGTCTAAGGAGTCTCCGTGACCAATAAAAGTCAACGAGTAGGTGCTCATTTGCCGGGCTTTAAATTCAGTAATAAAAGTTTCGATTTCTACCGATGAAATGAAGGTAAATCAATGAATTCGCACTTCTACTCGTATTGCATAGAGGCACTGGTAGCTAATAAAGTGGTCGTTGGTTATCGAATAAATGCTTCTAAATATCTAATGTAATGCTAATTTTTAATTGTCTGAAAGTGGTCTCTTCAAGTCGTACTCACTTAGGCCAATTTCCTTGCCCAATTTCTCGAAGTTTGCATGGTAAAGGGCAGCCTTCTTGTCGGCGATCTCGTTCATCGACTTCCAGTACACGTCGTGAATATACTCAAAGTCTAGCATACCATTGAACTCTTTGTCCAACTGCTCTTTGGGGACGAAGTTCTCGAACGGCTTGTCATAAATAGTCTTCAGACGGGTGTATGGGTCAATGAAGGGACCCACAACCTTAAAGAAAGTATAGCCAATCCATGGGATGTTGGTGAACAATCCACGACCCAATCTTTCCGGATAATGGTTCTGCAAAATATGCAAAACTTGCTTGGAAATGCTGAGCGAGGGGAACTTCGATGATAAGTTCATGCTTGCAGGAGCTGCCTTGAAGTCAATCAACAACGCAAGGGTATCCTGGCCAGGAGGCATGTACTGGATGACTCTTTCAAGCATAAACACCAAATGCTGCACTTGTCTGATAGATGCGGAAGTGTTCTGATAACCATTTCTAAGGTATAAGCAAGGTCTGTTGTCATTGTCATATCCGACTATGAGGTTCTTTCCGGTAAGGTTCTCTGGCTCGACATTATCAGCAGTGACTTTCTTCTTTGGGTCTGTGTGGCCAGGAATCTCCACCACCCCAAACGTACGTCTCCACACGAGTGTTTCCTCGATACGTCTGATAGCCACATCAGTCTTCCACTTGGACGCACGCAAATAACGCAAGAGGCACTCTTTGGTCAACCAGGCCTTTTCAACGTCCGTGATGGGGAAAGTGGTGGCGTTGTGAGAGTCGTTCACCGGAATCTCTTGCTTGATGTAGTTCTGGAAGTGATTCAAGACAGTCTGGTACTTGGCCTCCTCTTCCTCGGATAAGTTGAACTGTGGTGCCTTGATCGGGTTGATAGGCAGCTCGAAAGGTGTGTGGCACTTGATAAGACCCTTCCTAGAACTGGTGTTGGAGGCCGTAGTCGATTTCGACGCCACCGACTCCGTCTCGATGTCGGTGGCGGAGTTTTCGGTGGACTGGTCGCCTCCCTTTCTATTGAATATAGCCATGACTTCGGAAATACACTCAGTGCATAAAATAGAAGGTTAACGGAATTGAAGAAATAACGGCACTTGCCTACGCGTTCGGTACCGGAATCGGCGCGGGGCCGAGAGAATATGTGCCGAGGAGAACAAGAGGGACTAAGCGACCTGGTGATCATTTGACTGAGATTGTAATTGCTGAGTTAATACAGCATCGCATTGCTTCGAGACGAATCAAAGGTTCTCTTTTTTCAACAATTGAGGAAGAAAAAAGCAAAGAACCCTTTCAAATTATCTTCAAAGTAATGATGTTCTTCATTAGTACTATTTTCGCTGCCATTATTATAGGAAGGTTCGGAGTGAGGTAACCGTCAGAGATAGCTTCAACTAAGTTTAGAAAAGAATCATGAAATGAAAAAATGAGAAAATAAAAAGAGTTTATAACGCTCTTATCTCTCGCTGTCACCACTTTAAGGCAACGATCAATACATGGTTATCTTATCCTTTCCTCACAGTCTAGGACCCCTACGGTTGTCTTTCGTGGACTTCCTGGTAGTGTATGCACACTATGCACACTTCACCAGATATTCGCTGTTCCAGTTAATTAGCCAAGTCAATATGCCTGTAGAATTGCAGGCTTCCACGGAGAGCAAAGAGGCTCCGGTTGATGTCAGTAGTTTGGAGAAACTCATAAACGAAGAATCGTCGAAGTTGAACGTTCCAAGTGTGTTCATTGAAGACTTGGCATCTGCTTTACAGAAGAGGAGCACCAAGCATAAATTCATTGTCCTGGTGACGGAAGTCAAGGCAGACGAGGCAATCAATGAGGATTTGAGCATAAAGGTTTTGGTGGGAACTGTATGGGACGGAGATAAGGACGGATACCACCACTTCAAAGTGGATTCTGCATCCACATTCATGGTCACAGTATACTGGATATATGTTGGCTAGACGTTTCTCTTGGTGGAGAATTTAGCAGAGTTAAGCTTGGAATAAATGGTGTCCAATTGATCACAGAGTTCAAGTAGGTTTTGTGTGGGAAGGTTTTCGCCTGTAATTTTCGTGTCGAGAATTTCAAGAAGCTCCCGGACATCGTCGTCCTTGTTTGGATCGAACTTGCTGCCCACGGCACTTGCAGGTGTGGGTCGATTCGTGAGAGCAATGTCTTCATGGACTGCTTCCAGTGAGTCTAGATGTAGCTGAGCCATTTTCACTGCTTTCTCCTCGACATGCTGCGCCCGAAGTGTAGCTGTAGTCTTCTTGAAGTCGTGAAGATACTTGGCATCCAGCTCGTGCATTGTGCTAAGCGTTTTGTAGTAGGCCTCTAAACTACTGAGCTGCTCGAGTTCGGCCAGCAAGAATGCCTCGCTGACCTTCTTTCGGCGAAGAACCAGGTCGATATTGAGCGAGTCGTGACCATCATTCTTCACACCCTTCATGCGTACTTGTAGAGACTTGAGAGGTGGCAACTTCGATACATAAAGCCGGGCCAAAAACGATTTTGGATTCCTCGAGCTAAGCCAGTTGTTTGTTATGACCCGCTGTGTCTCCTCGACCTTTGTCTGCTGATTGGCCGTTCCATGATATCTCTCAAGTACTTTGTTCAAGGAAATGTGGCAGAGATTTTCGAACGACTGCAAAGACGCCGAATCTAGCGGCACCCATAGCTTGTCAACGACCTTGGCAGCCACTCTTCTGCGGACTTTTACCTGTCTAACTCCAGCAGGATTCTCGGGATCGTACTCGGGATCTGTTTCTGCATTATCTCCTGATGGATTCAGCAAAACGGTGTCTGATCGTATCCTTTTGACCGCCTTATCTGTTTCCAAAATACCATTGCCAGATCTCTTGCTGCTTCTCTCCTCAGGCTGTGGTGTTTGAGAGTTTCTTTGTTCTGAGTATACTGAAGCCGTATCGTCATCGTAATAGTCTGTGTCTGGAGTTTGTTCTCGTGAAAACGTGAGATCAGGAACCTCTTGTTGTTCTAGATTGGCCACTTCGGGCTCATCTTCGGCATCATCAGGCTGTGGACTCTGTGTGTTTTCTGTTTCACTGAGTGTAGTTTTCTGGACATTGGTAGGTTCTGGCTCACTGAGACTTTCTGGCTTGTCAAGTGTTCCATATTGATTATTTTCTTTAATGTTGGAATCGGAAATCAGCTCCTGCTTTTCTTCATTGGACGAATGCTGGTCTTTTTTCTCCACTTCCAGCATCTTGATCTCAACTCTTGATTATTGGCCGCGTTTGTATGGGTAAACATATACACACTGCGATAGACCCACTTTCCACAACACCTAACAATCTGTTCCTCCAAGTAATATCCTATTTTTCCTATAACCCTCTAAAAATACAAAAGTTTATCTTCTTTCAAAAGCCCCACCAATTGATTCTCGGCCAACTCTAGTAATGCCTCGAGCGAACGATCTTTCAACCCGTATCGTATGCAGAAGTAGCGTCGTAGATGTGTTTCCATTGTGGAAACGTCTAAAGTGTCCAACCTGTTCTCAACTCTGTCAAACGGAGGTTTCAGTATGGAGGAGTGTTTTGGCTCTTCATATGGAATTTCAAGAGACTCTCCGCGTTCTCTAATGGGTGCTGTATCGTAAGCGAAGATCTTGTAGAGTCTGCTGTCCATGGGAGATGTCTTGTCTGAGTCTTCTTTGTGTTTTTCATCCAACAAGTTGTTGAAGATCCAGTTGCAGTACTTGTCGGTCTGCTCGTCGCTGAGACTCAAAATTGTGTCTGTGTTCATGTGGTGGAAGCGGTCGTCAAAACATGGAATAGTGGACCCTTGGTTTTTGAGCCACGGCAACCACGCATCCATATCCACCACCACAGGCGATCCAACAAAGTATAGCTTGATAGTCAAGTACATAAGACCAATGTGGCGCCCGTCTGGAAATCCTAAAGGTCCGTTGCTTTTCAGGAAAGAACGCAAGAGTCCAGTGGATGCTCTCGATGCTATTCTATGGAACACCACTATGAGTGTCGGGGCATCTAGTTCTAGATCCGTGAACAACGAAAACGCATTGGGGTAGTAGTACTCTACAGGCGTGTGAAAGAGCTTTGCTGGAGCTATCAAGGGCGCCAACTTGCTTAGGTAGTTGTAAAACAAGTCATCCACAGGGGTAGCACTGGAAGTCAACTGACTCACCGTGGCCGCGGACAAGAGCTGCAGCATTTGCTTCGGGAGAAGAGAAAGCGCACTGATATACGGCACCTTGTTCTGCTTCAAGATGGAGATCATGTCGTCCACGTATACTGGGTACATGTTTAACAGTCTGATGGCCAAAAAGATGATGGCATACAATTCTGCCAACCGAAGAGAATGTCCAGCAAGCGATTTCGATACAAAGTGCACCCACAAGATTTTAGTGGCGACCATGAGCTCTTTTTTGAACGTATCCATCGCCGACTCCTCTAAATGTGGATAGAGAAGGTTAGCCACTTGTGGAGTAACTCTTTTCAACACATACTGGAGACACTTCAAGAGATGGATTTTTCCCGAGCGTCCATACAACCGTTTCACAGACGCAGAAGATACGGCCTGCTCTGCGGATCTCGAGGCGTTGGAGCCAAAACCCGTATCTGTCAACAGAATATTGAGTCTTCTGGTTTGGACATAGTTGTCACCATCATCGTCGTCGAACTCAAAGTTTCCCTCCATGATGTGACCAAACTGGCAGAACTTGCGGCCAGCACTCAGACGGTAGAGTCTGGACCTGCAATTGTCCACGCCACACACAGGGCCCCGAAGCCATACTTGGGACATCGGGGAAAAGAGTAGTTGGTGATGGTGCTTGATGGTGTTTGATGGTGCAGGACGGTGAAGAGCAAACCATAGAGAGACAAATAGTAGGATACCAAACGGGCAATTTGAATATTGAAATAAAAGAAAAAAAAAGAAAAGAAAAGAAAAGAGGTCGAGTGATAAGTTCAGAAGTTGACGATTACGAAGGTTGAAAATGTCATGGACTCGGATATGTCTACTTCGTCACCTAGACTTGTGTGAGTAGGTAAAGCTCCATAATCCACACGGAACAATACTGAACCGCGTGAGGATAAAATTGAGTGATATGCAGTATCATCGTTTTTGGTCCCAATAAGCCAGTTGTCACTAATCAAAAGCACACCAAACTACTCAGAAGAGTACGACTAGTTGAAGTATCTACATGTCGGAAATGGCAACATCCACCCCGAGGAATGTCATGGGCCCCAATGTGGTCGACCTGACCTCAGGTGTTCCGAGCTCGGTCTACCCCACAATGTGCTATATCCGGGAATGGGAATGTTCACCAAAATAGGCAGACCCGTGCCATCCAACAACACACACCGAAAGTCCACCAGAGAAACTAGTGACAGTATAGACCAAAAGCACAGAATTTATTCACACAGAATCAATACACACAGTCCAACAACACAACGCCGGTCAATGGTTGGTCAATGGTTGCATTATGTCCGGTACATTTATATCCCATGGATTGTTGGGGTTCAGACTCCGGTGCAAACTCCGAGCACACCTTCGCGGCTTTCTCGCGCCGTTGAGGCAAACTCCGAGCGGAGGCGGAGCTGTCACCCGTGCGGGTCCAAATGACGATGTGCGGGCGCAAAACACCGTGGAGTTTGGCCTGGCGAGTGGGGGCCGGTAGGTGCTCGGCGATAATTTCTGTTTGGAAGCCTATCATTGGGTGAAGGGCGAATAGCTAAAATCTCAAGACGGTCCAAGACCACTTTAGGGCCGGTTAGAAAGGTTAGAAGAAGGGCTGGAAGGATTGAAAGGGCTGGAAGTACTGGAAGTGCTGGAAGGGTTGGAAGGGTTGAATACGGTGCGATCCAGTGTACTGTACTTGCTACATTTGTCAGTTAGTATGGCCCCAGTCTTTAGGATTTCGGCCTCTGCATTTGTGCTGGTGTTTTTTTTTTCTTTGATTATTCTTTGATTATTGTTTGCATTCTATAATTCGACTCTTTGATTCTTTGATTGATTTATCAATAATCAAATTTTACTATTAATCAAATTTTATGATCATTTTTATTTCCATTTTCTGGTTTTGTTTTTTCTTCTTTGGTTAGTTTTTGTTGCATTGTCGTTGATGTCCCTTTAGCTTTTCCTATGGCTGGCTTAGGCCTTGGTAGTGTCTATCATCACTTGCATTACCGTTTGGCACCCGGAGCAATAATGCGTGGCCCTAAACCTCAAAAACACATCCAGACCCCCAGACACACAAAGGGTCCAGAACCCCATTCTCCACTTCTGCTAAATTGAGCTTTACTTTTTTCGGCCAGCTTTACTCATGGCAGCGACTTTTGGCCTGACTTAAAAGCTGACTTAGCACTGTATGTGGTCGGCCCCAACTGCCTATCTTAGCTCCGACATCAATCCTCTCGCTCGGCCTTAAAAGCAATCTTCAACTGTGCCTGCACACACGCATACATCTCCGTTAAGTATGAGGGGTTATGCACAACATTCCCCACAGTAGTAACTTGACCTATAAATATGGGTGGGATTCCTCTCTGAATTGGTAGCTACATTCCTGGTATAATCACCACTAGCACCTACATCATGCTTAAGTCGACCACAATTACCAGATCGTTGTTCGCCAGATCGGTGGCACCTTCCATGGTGAGATTGTACTCGAACTTGCCCTTGTCTGTTCCTGTCACTTTGCCTAACGGCACCACCTACGACCAGCCAACCGGTTTGTTCATCAACAACGAGTTTGTGTTGCCCCAGCAGAAAAAGACTTTCGAGGTGATTTCTCCTTCTACCGAGGAGGAGATCACCCACGTCTATGAAGCCAGAGAGGAGGATGTCGACTCTGCAGTCAAGGCTGCTCAGGCAGCTTTCGACGGAGGATGGCATTCTGCCGACCCAGCGGTGAGAGTCGCTGCTTTGAACAAGTTGGCCGACTTGGTCGAAGCTAACGCTGAGACCTTGGCCCACATCGAGGCCTTGGACAACGGTAAGTCCTTGCAGAACGCCAGAGGTGATGTTGCTCTCTCTGCTGCTTGTTTCAGAAACTCTGCCGGATGGGCCGACAAGATCATGGGTTCCATCGTCGAGACCGGTGACACCCACTTCAACTTCACCAGAAAAGAGCCATTGGGTGTGTGCGGACAGATCATCCCATGGAACTTCCCATTGTTGATGTTCACCTGGAAGGTCGGCCCTGCCATTGCCACCAACAATACCATTGTGTTGAAGACCTCCGAGACCACCCCATTGTCTGCCTTGTTTATTTGTAAGTTGATTCAGGAGAACAATGTTCTCCCACCTGGTGTTTTGAATGTTGTCAACGGTTTCGGTAAGATCACCGGTAACGCTATCACTGACCACCCTGCCATCAAGAAGGTTGCCTTCACTGGTTCCACTGCCACTGGTAAGCACATCATGGCCAAGTGTGCCAACACTTTGAAGAAGGTCACGTTGGAGTTGGGTGGTAAGTCTCCACACATTATCTTCAACGATGCTAACCTTGAGGTTGCTGTGAACAACGTTATCACCGGTATCTTCTACAACTCTGGTGAGGTGTGCTGTGCTGGCTCCCGTTTGTACATCCAGGAAGGCATTTACGATGAATTTGTTGCTAAGTTCGTTGCTGCCGCCAACGCAGTGAAGGTTGGTAACCCATTCGAGGAGGACACCTTGCAAGGTGCTCAGAACTCTTGGAACCAGATGTCCAAGATCTTGGGCTTCATTGAGGACGGTAAGAAGGAGGGTGCTACGTTGTTGGCTGGTGGTGAGAGACCTTCTGGAAAGGGTTTCTTCATCAAGCCAACCATTTTCGGTGATGTCACTGAAGACATGAGAATTGTCAAGGAGGAGATTTTCGGTCCAGTCATCACTGTGCACAAGTTCAAAGACACTGACGAGGTTGTCAGATTGGCTAACAATTCTCAGTACGGTTTGGCTGCTGGTATCCAATCCTCTAACGTTAACACCTGTATCGATGTTGCCAGAAGACTCAAGGCTGGTACCGTGTGGGTCAACACTTACAACGACTTCCACCAGCAGGTTCCATTCGGTGGATTCGGTGCATCTGGTATGGGCAGAGAGATGGGTAAGGAGGTTTTGGAGAACTACACCCAGACCAAGGCTGTCAGAATGGCCATCCTTAAGTAAATGAAAAGTCTACGATTATGAGTCAATAAAATTTATGTGATGGAGAACGGCAGTAAGAGTGAAGTAGATATGTTGAAGTGGATAGGAGTGAGTACATTGTAGGAGAGTGCATGGTAGTAGACAACGTAGTAAGAGTAGGAGTTAAGCAGTTAATTTGAAGTGGGGTGGAGGGGGTACATTGTAGGGAATTACATTGCAATAGAATACATTATAGTAGAGTACATAGTAGTAGAGTACATAGTAGTAGAGTACATAGTGGTAGAGTACATAGTGGTAGAGTACATAGTGGTAGACAACCTAAAAGTAGGAGTTAAGTAGGTAATTTGAAGTGGGGTGGAGTGAGTACATAGTAGTAGACAACATAGTATGAAGAGGTGAAAGGTGAATACGTTGTAGGAGAGTGCATGGTAGTAGACAACTCAAGAGTAGGAGTTAAGCAGGTAATTTGAAGTGGGGTGGAGTGAGTACATAGTAGTAGACAACATAGTATGATAAAGAGTGAAGTACTTTGAAGTGGTGAAAGGTGAATACGTTGTAGGAGAGTGCATGGTAGTAGACAACTCAAGAGTAGGAGTTAAGCAGGTAATTTGAAGTGGGGTGAAGTGAGTACATTGTAGCAGACTACACAGTTTGATTAAGAGTGAAGTAGATACGCCGAAGTAGTGAGAAGTGTGTACACTAAGTAGACAACATAGTAGTAGACAACATTATATGAGTGCATACGACATTTAACCACTATAAGTATTAATTCTGAGAGTATGAAAGGTACTGATGTATAGTGGTACATCAGAACAGGATACGTAGAATTAGTGTAAGCATTTTTATATGCCTGCAGATAACTATACGAAATAACGCCGATTTCATATTAGAAATGGTCGGGGCGCTATGGAAATCTCTTATCAATTGACGTATCAGGGGTGAAACGTCTCACGGATGTATTTCCCAATAGTAATGTGTTCCCACGGCCATTTCCCGATAGGGATGTGGTTCTCAATAGATACGTGAGACCCAGTCCATTAATGATATCACTCAGGGAAAACTATTTCAGGACGTAGGTATACCCATCAGTTAGAAAGGGCAAGGAAAAGATTTGAAGTGTGATTTATACGTATAACGAACAAGCTCAAATATATAGCTACCAGCTAAACAATCTATAGGGACATGAATAGAATTAATATTTACTGCATCCAGTTAAATCATGTGGTGCAGATAAAAACTCATCAATAAAGCTATGAGTGATAGAGAGCCACTTCCATCATAATCACAAGATTATTCTGGAATATTTATTTCATTCGGGCGCTTTTCATCAACTCACTTTTAGTGATCGATTGAGACAAGTTCATTAAGGAGTTTTACGTCAACGCACTTTTTTATGAACGATTGAGAATATTCAAATTTACTTTAAATCATAACGTCTGACACCAATACACCTGCAACACAACGAACCCCCACATTATCATACAAAATAATTTTGGGTTCAACACATCTCTCTATTTTTCTTCGTACTCCATCTACCTCTATCCAACTGGATCTACTTCTATCCAACTGGATCCCCCACTGAAAATATACTAAATGCTCGCATCTATCCTTGTTACTCTCTACATCTAAAACCTGCCAGTATTCTACTTTCCTGTACATTCACTTTTCTGCTTTATCACGTGTCTGTAGTGACTGCTTTCTCACCATTACTTTAGTGCCCTCCTGCATAAACATCCATGCCTCCTACCAGGAAAAACCAAAAAAACTTCTGAGAAATTTTTCATAACTTCGTCCTAATAACTTTCACCTATAATTACAAGATGGTATGTGTCACCATAACAACCACCGAAACCATGCTCTATAAGTTCCAGACATCCCGCCGTGTCGCCATGTCCCTTTCCATTTGAAAAAAGCTCTGTTTTTTTCCTATCTTCCAGGGCCCCATTTCCCCATTGAATGTCCATGAGCATCTTCACTTCAAAGACCCATATACTAACAGCCCAGAGTGACGCCGTTACTATCAGAACCAGAAAGGTTATCACCAACCCATTGTTGGCCAGAAGACAGTTTGTCATTGATGTCTTGCACCCAAACAGAGCTAACGTCTCCAAGGACGAGTTGAGAGAAAAGTTGGCTGAGTTGTACAAGGCTGACAAGGACGCTGTTTCCGTTTTCGGTTTCAGAACCCAGTTCGGTGGAGGAAAGTCTACCGGTTTCGGTTTGGTTTACCAGTCCGTTGCTGATGCTAAGAGATTTGAGCCAGCTTACAGATTGGTCAGATACGGTTTGGCTGAGAAGGTCGAAAAGGCTTCCAGACAACAGAGAAAGCAGAAGAAGAACAGAGATAAGAAGATCTTCGGTACCCAGACAACCCACGCTAAGAAGGTTGCTAAGAGAAACGCTGATTAAGCATCTCGCTCCTGATGACCCAAAAAGAATATTATCCCCCGATAGTAATCCTGTGATTTTTTCGTATTAAATAGTATCATTGTGGTGTATTATTTCTTTTGGGATGCATACTATTTACTCAATAAAGAATCAACCAATGTATTGTTGGATGTAGTGGTTATGTCTGTGTATTTGATGCTGTTTTGTGAATGTGTATGGTACAAGATGTGAGATGCTAGTCTGAGATACCTGTCTCATCGTCGTTGGTGACATAGTGGATGTCAAAGGGGTCATGGCCCTCATGCTCGATACCTGCAACATCCTGGTCGTCCTCGGCATATGCGCCAATCCAGTAGCATGCCTTGTTCAACCGTTCTTTGTTCTCTTCGAGGTACTTAGTTGGCTCGCCCACCAGGTCGTACCGGTCTCCAGTGAAGATCTCGAAGATATCTCTGAAGTAATGCATTAATGACCGAAGCCCGCGAAGATAGCCCATGTCTGGGAGTTCGGGATACTTAGGAGGGCGGGAGTAGTGGGAGTTGGTAGCGTCCTTTCCAATTACACTTTGTGCGAAGTCGATAATGTGAACACTGACATCTGTCACTTGCGAGGAGCATGCTCCGTCATACATCAAGAGGACGGACGAACCGTACATTCTATAGCCATTTAACTTCTCGAATGCACGGTAAAGCTCCTCTAATTGCTTGAGAATGCTTGGAATCTTAACCAATACAGAGAAAGCACTGGTGCCATCGTAAAGAAACTTGGCCAAGATCTTGGCAAATGGCATTCCACTCCGTAAGCGTCTACCAAAGTACTTATCGCGCATGTAGTACCGTTGTTTTGTCTCGTGCCAAACTTGAAGACCACAAACACGAACTCCAAGTTCCCTGCTAGTTGTCAGCTTACATTTCTTTCTCTGTGAAGCCTGCTTGCTCTCGTTGGCCTCAACTCCGTACTGCCGGGTTCCCATCTTCAAGTCCAAAGCACAAGGCTTTTGCATGTTTGCGGTTAAGTCCTCAAGGAGGATGTATCGTTCAAATCGAGTGTGCTTGCGAAGAATAGGAGATATTTCCGGTGAATTCACGTTCAACTCTTGATTGACACGGTCTGTCTCGATTGTGCCCTCGCTAACTGATTCTCTTGCCACGTCCTCGTCATCCATCTGGAAGATATCATCAGATCTGCGGGCCTGGGGAACGAATACTTCCTGTATCACCTGCGCCTGTAAATCGGTATTGAGAGATGTAGAGCCAATACTAAATTCTTCATACTCTGCGCCTTCAGTATTTCCATCGGATGCTACTTGGGGAGATGAGCCTGAAAGTTCGTCGAACCCGCTGGCATTGGGAGCACTGTTTGAATATTGTTTCCATAAGAGATCTGGAATGATGTGACGATTGTCGTCCAAAGAAACCTCAGGAGGGAGTCCGTCATCAGCTACACGGACTCTGCGGTGAGACTTCTCACATGCTGAGAGAGAGGACCTCCTGTCGTGGGCCAGCTTCGATTGGTCAAACATATCGGATGCTGGATGTAGATCCGGCGACATTGTTACCTCGGACACAAGAGATGAGTAGCGCACGTTGAGCACACCTATGTACTTGGGCATGAACTTGAGAAGGTCCAAGTGTTTGCGCTCCACTGCTTCGTACCAGAGATTCTCTCTGTTCATTAGAGCTTTGCAGACAGCCTTCTTGCTGAAACGGAAAATAGCTGTGTGGCCACCAACCTTGTTTTTGAAAGGCCGGAGCTCAACCGTAAGTGGATACGCCTCGTTGGCTACGGAGTCGAGTCCAGCATCGGCCTCGGGATGGAGAGTAACACGATCGTTATCATTGGAAGACTTGTCCTCGTCGTGCTTGTGCATTTTGATTTGGGTGATGTCGCCGTGGGAGCCGTGGTCGAACTCCAAGTCGGCCATGAGATGCTGAAGGGTTCCCGTGTCAGGGCTGTCGTCGACGGTTTTCGCCAGCTCTTGGACGTCTTTCACGGGAGTATGTGGGAAGTATGTGGCCGACGACACCGGTTCAAGCAAGGGTCTTTGAATGGGATCGTTTCGCTCACTCTCTTCGTTGCCAGAAGACGACATGTTGGGCAGCTTATCTGTGTTGCTCGAGGTGCCACCTGGCAGCAAGTACATGGAAGTGTTTGTTGTTTTAGCCACCGTGAGTGAGAGCGCATCTCGCCCCGCAGCAGCAGCAGCAGCATCGGTAAGAATGTTGTGAGAAGTTTCCTCTTGCGAATCAATGTCCAAAAGTGGATCAACAGCGTACCCATCGCCACGGAAAAGCCGAAGAGACCTGGCAGCTTTTCGACCAGTGACCTTGGGCATATCCGTCTCTAGCGGGGTATTATTTACATGCTCCATAGTGCAACAACTGGAGTGGAAACGGTAGCGGGAATGAAGAAGACTAGCATAAGACGGGGCCACGTAGTGCACTGTGTAGGTAGAGTGCAAGGGCGAAGGTGGTATAAAGTTAAAGTTAAAGTGAGTGGTTTAGTTTTCGCGATGTGCACAGGTGGTTTTGGTCGCTCCAAATTAGTGAGATTGATAGAGCTAGACAAGGACAATAATAAAAGGCAGAAATGCAAAAGAAAAACAGAAAAGGAAAAAAAATTGCCGCAAGAACGCAAAAGTGCGGTCTCTATTCTGATGGGTTCTGAGCTTTTGACCTTCTTTTCGCCTTAGACCCTGGCACGTTGCTGGAAACGTGGGGCCATGTGGCCTTCTCGAGGCTGCAGCTGCGACTAAGGACCCAGTGTTTGCTATGGCCAGAAAAACAATAAATGTCAAAGAAAAAAAAGGAAAAAGAATAGGAAAAGAATTAAAGAAAAGAAAACAAAAGGAAAGTAAATATGGAATTAGAATGAATGAATGAATGAATGAATGAATGAATGAATGAATATAGAAGCAAATATGAAAAGCAAAATCTCACAGCTTTGCTGTTTTCATTTCCATGGGTAATCTTCTGGAGATTCTTGGTCTCAGCTCTGGAGCTTTACCTGTTGTCTGAGACTCACTCACTGTCTCACTTTCACTTTCACTTTCACTTTCTCACTCACCTTCTCACTTTCTCACTTTCACTTTCTCATATTCATTGTCTCTGTCTCACTTTCTCGCATTTTCACTTTCACAATCTAACTTTCACAATCTCACTTTCACTATCTCACTTTCTCATTTACTCTGTCTCATTTACTCTGTCTAACTTTCATTATCTCACTTTCACTGTCTCATTATCGTTATCTCACTCTGCCACTATCTCGCTTTCTCACTATCTCCCTTTCTCACTATCTTACTTTCTCGCTATCTCACTTTCTCACTACCTTACTTTCACTATCTCATTTACTCTGTCTCATTTTCTCTGTCTCACTTTCACATCTCACTTACACTGTCTCATTTTCTCTGTCTCACTTTCACATCTCACTTACACTGTCTCATTATCATTATCTCACTCTCCCACTATCTCACTCTCCCACTATCTCGCTTTCTCACTATCTCACTTTCTCACCATCTCACTTTCTCACTACATTACTTTCACTATCTCATTTACTCTGTCTCATTTTCTCTGTCCCACTTTCACATCTCACTTACACTGTCTCATTTTCTCTGTCTCACTTTCTCACTTCCTTACTTTGACTGTCTCATTTTCTCTGTCTCACTTTCTCACTTCCTTACTTTGACTGTCTCATTTACTCTGTCTAATTTACTCTGTCTCACTTTCACTATCTCATTTACTCTGTCTAATTTACTCTGTCTCACTTTCACTATCTTACTTTCACTGTCTCATTATCATTTTCTCACTCCCACTATCTCTCGCTTTCTCACTTTCTCACCTTCTCGCATTCTCGATCACTGCCCAATGGGACCTTACTGTCGCACTTGGTGCCTCACTCAATTCGCTCTTAACTACCTACATATATGGCCCAAAAGAGTTATCATCTTTAATGACTTCATGGTCTTGTGGCCCACGCATCTTTTCTGGGCAGCCAGGAGCTATGTATGGTATATATTTATACTAGTGGTCCCGAACTGTGTTTTGGCAGCTCAAGTCAACGGGTCTGAGGTGTTCACGTGGAATTGGCACGCAGCCGAGCAGGATGTAGCTGCACTCTTAGCTCTCCACATCGCCAACCAGATAGCTGTTGCTGCGGAAAACAATGGGGACTTCACCGTTGTAGTCGAGAAAACAAATGCAAATGTGTCTGCATCAAGCGAAAGCGGAGCCTTTTTGGTGTTGTGTCGCAACGACGAGGTGTACGATCTCTTGGAGACTATCCAGAGCATCGAAGACCGCTACAACGGAAAGTACCACCACGACTGGGTCTTTCTCAACGATGAGCCGTTTCTGGACCAATTGATAATCATGGCAAGTCTGTTCATTTCGGCTGGCCGGCTCAGCTTTGGCCGGGTGCCCAAGCATCACTGGCTGTATCCACCTTTCGTTGACCAGCAAGTCGCAGCAGCGAAACGGCTTGAGCTCAAGAATAAAAACGTGCTCTACGGCGATAGCGAGTCGTACCGCCACATGTGCCGGTTCTACCTGGGTTTCTTCCACCAGCATCCACTTTTGGCTCCCTACGACTATTACTGGCGACTCGAGCCGGGTGTCCGGTTCTTCTGCAATGTAGACTACGATGTATTCGGGTACATGCGTGAGAACGACAAGCAATACGGGTTTGTGCTCTCGATGTTTGAGTACAGAGATACCATTCCTCTGCTCTGGGACACGGCCGTCGAGTACTTCAAGAATGTAGACACTCCGCACGATAACTTGGTTGATTTTGTGAGAAACCCAGATGGGTCGTACAACTTGTGCCATTTCTGGCTGAACTTCGAGGTCGCAGCCACGCGGTTTTTCCACTCGGATCCATACCAAAACTACTTTGACTATTTGGACAGAACTGGCGGCTTTTTCTATGAAAGATGGGGCGATGCTCCCGTGCACACGTTGGCAGTTGTCCATTTGCTCCTGCGGCACCATGTCCATTGGTTTGAAGACATGGGCTACTACCACCAGCCGTATCTCCACTGTCCTCAGGGCCCTCTCTATGTGGAGCGGAAGTGCGCATGCGACCAGACCATGGACTTTACGGGGAGCGACTTGAGTTGCACTCCACACATGGTGAATCTACTTGGGCAGAAATAGACGAATCAGCAATGATGTAGTGAAGCTGAGATAATAGAAATTTGTAGAAAATAGAAAAACAATGAAAAAAATAGTATTCATTTGCTGATTTCTCAAATGTAATGTCTCTAGTGAGGGCTTCTGTTACCCTTTTCTCTTTGTCTCATTCTTTCTTTCGCTCACTCTCATGTACCACTTCCATGCTCCCTGTGTCTTTCTCTCACTTGCGAGAAAAGAGTATACTGTATTCTTTGATCAAGCTCCATTTTCTTCTTTTCTTGTCCAGTTTCTATTTCTGTTACTCTTTTCTCCTTGTCTCTTTCTCTTTCTCTTTCGCTTTCAACTGTCACACTTTCTTCTAACACATACATACACCCTCCACCCTCTGCATCTTTCTCCCTCTACCATCTAGACTAGAAAATAGTGCAGACTGTATTTTGTTTTGAGCAAGCTTCATTCTCTTCTTCTTTTTCCGGTTTCTATTTCTGTATTATTTTCCCCAATGTATCTTCCTTTCTTTCGCTCTCAACTATCACACTTTCATGCTCCCTGGCTCTAATACTCAATAGCATCGAGACTAGTGAGAAGAATGCAGCCTGTATTTTGATTTGGTCAAGCTCCATTTTTTTCTTTGCTTCTTTCCCTCCCCAGGCCGCATCAGTCCAAGATGTGTATAGCTAATTACAGTTCAAGAGTAGCTGATTGAGGAAGTGGAGTAGATATAAAACGCGATCCGCTACTCAAGAGTGTTCTCCGTCGATATCAACCAGTCCCTATGAGCTGCAATCTCCTGACAAAGGGCATTACGGTCGACATTCTTGAAATTTTCAATCTTGAGATTCCAGTCACATAGAAGTTGGTGCATGTAGTTCCATTGGTCTTGCTCGAAATCCGTACCGGTTCTGGCCCTCATACCAAGACCATACAATCTGTACCGGTTTCCTTTCTTATCCACTGTATCCTCATCCAAGTAACATTTCCATGGATCAAGCTTTGGAATGTTAGCATGCACGAAAAGGATTCTGGGCGTCTGGAGTTTTTTCACAGCTTCTCCGTACTCTTCTCCAGATAATGTCTTGCGAAGCTCTTTCTTTTTCAAGTTCCATTTGTAGTCCTCGACTGGATCGTATTGTCCCATCGCGTTACCGTTGAATGCGTCGTTTCGAAAGTTCCCCAATGCATTCAAAAACTTTCCTACCTGATAGAATGGCTTGTGCTTGGCAACCGTGGCTGCTAAAAATGTCTCTTTGTCTCCTTCTCCCTTGGCTCCCTGAGAAAATAATGCATAGTAGTATCCCGGTCCGTACAGATTATAGTAAAGGGAGAGAAGAAGAGGGTTCATATGCGTCTTTTTCGAGATCATCAACTGTCCAGACTCCGAAGATGGGTTTGGAATTGAACCCTCACGTTCGTGGAATAGAGAATTCTCCCAATCGAGATTTTCGTTAGCTTCTTGCTCGATGTATTCTCCAGTACGCTCGTCATATCTTGGAAGGAGTTTAGTTCTGCTGACATCGACTCCGGCAATTCTATAATAGTCAGGTGACGTAGTACGGTGCCAAAAATCTGGCCAAACAATCAATCCCTTAGAAGTAAATGGTTCTTGCGTGAATAAATGATCAGGAGAGTAAGCAGCAATATTGTCACTGTCCAATAGAAGAACATTCTCGAAACTGGAAAGTATGATAGCCAAGGATTTGTACTGGAATCCCAGGAATTGGAAGTTCCTTGCGTAGGTCAGTTTATCTCCAAAGAGAGCTGTTGGTAAGTGAACACATCGAGCGTTCATGACGGGGAAGATACGCGAACAAAGTTCAAGTTCGAACTCCTCCAAAGTTGGCACAAAAACTTCAACAGGGAGTTGGCAGTTCTGAGCTCTTAGCGATCTGA
>JAJLRN010000037.1:0-115306 GCA_030567015.1 Sungouiella sharkensis | reverse complement strand
TACATATAACGAACAGACTCAAATATACACCTACCAGAGAAACGACCTATACGGACATGAATGGAATTAACAGCTACTGCATGAACTTAAATCATGTCGTGCAGTTCACAATTCATCAATCAATGTACTTTTTCCATATCTGCTTCATACATATCTGGAATTTAGACATCATGGCCACTGTGATACCCCCACCATCCAAAAAGCAAAAGAAAGAAGCTCAGCAAGTCCGCGAGGTCAACATTGTCCCGGAAGATCTTCCCAATGTGCTAATAAAGTTCCAGGCTGCAGACACCGGAGATTCGGTTGGAGGTTCCATAAGAGTGCCTGGAGGAATCACCGAAAAGCAATTGGAGGAACTTTTGAACCAGCTCAATGGAGAGAAAGAAGATCCTGTCCCATATAGCTTCTCGCTTCTTAACGTGAAAGGTAGCGAGAAAGACCCACAGCTTGTGGATATTAGAGACAATCTCTACCTGTCAGTCTTGAAACCCGGAATCAAGACGACAGAAGATTTCATGACCATCGTATACACGCCCCGGGCGGTCTTCAAAGTGAAAGCAGTGACCAGGTCCAGCGCTGCAATTGCAGGTCACGGATCCACCATCTTGTGCTGCCAGTTTGCACCTAATGACTCTGGAAGAATGTGCTCGGGAGCAGGCGACTCCACCGCAAGAATTTGGGATTGTAACACCCAGACGCCATTCAAGACGCTTTCAGGACACACTAACTGGGTGCTCTGTGTAAGTTACTCGCCATGTGGAACCATGATCGCAACTGGATCCATGGACAATACTATCCGGTTGTGGGATGCTGCCAGCGGAGCACCGCTTGGCAACCCGCTTTTAGGTCACAGCAAATGGATTTCTAGCTTGACGTGGGAGCCTTTGCATTTAGTCAAGGAGGGTGAGTCCCCGAAACTCGGGTCTGGATCCAAAGATGGTACTGTGAAAGTGTGGGACACCACCAGCAGAGTCTGTGTGGCTACCATGAGCGGACACACCAACGCCGTGTCATGTGTTAAGTGGTCAGGCTCAAACATATTGTACAGTGCTTCTCATGACAAGACCATTCGAGCATGGGACATGGCTGCAGGTGGAAAATGTATCCAGATCTTGAAGAGCCACGCCCACTGGGTCAACCACTTGTCAATCTCCACCGACTATGTGTTGCGGAAGGGTGGATTCTCCCACACTTCGTCGCGTTCCTCGGCCAAAATCAGCCCAGGAGAACTACGCAAATTGGCTTTGGAGCAGTACGAAAAAGTAGCCAAGCTCAACGGGCAGATCTCCGAGCGCTTGGTGACCGCCTCAGATGACTTCACCATGTACTTCTGGGAGCCTCTTCGGTCGTCCAAGCCCGTGTGCAGAATGACAGGCCACCAGAAGTTGGTCAACCATGTTCTGTTTCTGCCGGATGGCCGCTACATTGTTTCTGCTTCTTTCGACAATTCCATCAAGATATGGGACGGCATTAAGGGCACTTTCATCGGCACTTTCCGTGGCCACGTCGCCCCAGTGTACCAGACCGCATGGTCTGCCGACAGCAGGCTCTTGGTGAGTTGCTCCAAAGACACTACATTGAAAGTATGGGATGTACGCACAAGAAAACTTAACGTCGATTTGCCTGGACATGCCGACGAGGTCTACGCGGTGGACTGGAGCATGGACGGCAAGAAGGTTGCGTCAGGAAGCAAGGACAAGATGGTGAGAATCTGGCTGAGTTAATGGTGAGAATCTGGCTGCGTTATTGGTGCGAATCCAGCTGTATTTATGGTACGAAAGTAGCTGAGTTGATTTGGGTGCAACTTAAAGGCATGAAATAAAGCACTCCGAATAAAGCCGACTTTGATAGGGTTCTGTCTGCAGGAAAACGAAGGCAATCTCACTTGGTGTCTAGCAATATAAGAGCGTCGAAGATTTCTCAAGGACATTGTAGAAAAAATAGCTCAAAATTGGAATTGGACGTATCCAACTCATTAAGTCTCTTCATGTCACCACCAAGAACGCTACGAGAGCGGGTACTTATACCGGTCATACAACCGTATGCTCCGCCCTTTTAGCCTCGTACACGACCCTCCTATATTGGTAATAGTATCGGCTCTCCACCACCTCACTATCACATTTCACTGTAGATCCAGAACTTGCCAGTCGAATATGGCCATAGTGAAAAGGGGCGGCCGCACCAAGGCCAAGCAGCAGGCGGCGCCAGTAAAATCAGGCATCAAAAAGGCCGAGTTTGATCTCACCAAAAAGAAGGAAGTTGGAGTGTCCGACTTGACATTATTGTCCCAGATCACCGATGACGCCATCAACGAGAATTTACACAAGCGGTTCATGAATGGGACCATCTACACGTACATTGGCCATGTGTTGATCTCCGTCAATCCGTTCCAGGACTTGGGGATTTACACCCAGCAGACATTGAACATGTACAAGGGCAAGAACAGGTTGGAGGTGCCTCCTCATGTGTACGCAATTGCTGAGTCCATGTACTACAACTTGAAGTCCTACGGTGAAAACCAGTGTGTGATCATTTCCGGAGAATCCGGTGCTGGGAAAACCGAGGCTGCCAAGCAGATCATGCAATACATTGCCAATGTGTCTGTGGATGATAAAGTCGGCTCCTCTGCCAACAGCGGCGGAATTACCAAGATCAAGGATATGGTGTTGGCGACAAACCCGTTGTTGGAGTCCTTTGGATGTGCGAAGACATTGAGAAACAACAACTCCTCGAGACATGGCAAGTACCTAGAGATCTTCTTTAACCCGCAGACTCACCAACCAAATGCCGCTCACATCACCAATTATTTGTTAGAGAAACAAAGAGTGGTGCAGCAAATTACCAATGAGAGAAACTTCCACATCTTCTATCAGTTCACCAAGCACTGTCCTCCCGAGTATCAACAAATGTTTGGTATTCAAGGACCAGAGACCTACATCTACACCTCTGCTGCGCAATGTATCAGTGCGGAAGGTATCGATGATGGCAAGGATTTTGCTGAGACCTTGAAAGCAATGCAAATCATCGGTTTGTCTAGACCAGAACAAGATAGCATTTTCCGAATGTTGGCTACCATCTTGTGGATCGGTAACATCTCTTTTATCGAAGATGAGAACGGAAACGCAGCCATTCGTGACGAGGGAGTCACCAACTTTGTGGCCTATCTTTTGGAAGTAAGCCAGGACATTTTGAAAAAATCCATTGTTGAGAGAATTATAGAGACCTCCCACGGTATGCGTAGAGGTTCCACCTACCACGTTCCCTTGAACATCGTACAGGCGACTGCTGTTCGTGATGCGTTGGCAAAAGGTATCTACAACAATCTTTTCGAGTGGATTGTCGAAAGAGTTAATGCTTCGTTGAAGGAAGCTAGTGAGCAACTCGAAAAGAAGTCCATCGGTATTTTGGATATCTATGGATTTGAAATCTTCGAACATAACTCATTCGAGCAGATTTGCATTAACTATGTCAACGAAAAATTGCAACAAATTTTCATCCAGTTGACTTTGAAAGCTGAACAAGACGAGTATGTCCAGGAACAGATTAAATGGACACCAATCGACTACTTCAACAACAAGGTGGTGTGTGACTTGATCGAGGCTACCAGACCTCAGCCAGGTTTGTTTGCTGCATTGAATGACTCCATCAAGACTGCTCATGCTGACTCTGACGCTGCCGATCAGGTCTTTGCGCAGAGATTGAGTATGGTTGGAGCAAGCAACCGTCATTTTGAAGACCGTCGTGGTAAATTCATCATTAAGCACTATGCCGGTGATGTTACCTATGAAATTTCAGGTATGACTGATAAAAACAAGGACAGCATGTTGCGTGATTTGTTGGAGCTTTTGTCGACATCGACTAACGCTTTTGTCACCCAGTCATTGTTCCCCCCTGCACTATTACAGGCTGTCACTGACTCCAAGAAGAGACCAGAAACAGCTTCTGACAAGATCAAGAAGAGTGCCAACCTCTTGGTGGATACCTTGTCACAATGTCAACCATCATACATCAGAACCATCAAGCCAAATCAAACCAAAAGACCAAAGGAGTACGATAACCACCAAGTATTGCATCAAATTAAATACTTGGGTTTGAAAGAGAATGTTCGTATTAGAAGAGCTGGTTTTGCATATCGTACTACATTCGATAAATTCGTGCAAAGATTCTATTTATTATCTCCAGCAACGGGATATGCTGGTGACTACATTTGGCATGGTGATGATATCACTGCTGTAAAGGAAATTTTGCGCAGTTGCCATATTCCACCTACAGAGTACCAATTGGGTACTACCAAGGTTTTCATTAAAACACCAGAAACATTGTTTGCTTTGGAGGATATGAGAGACAAATACTGGCACAACATGGCGGCGCGTATTCAGAGGGCATGGAGACGCTATGTTAAGAGAAAGGAAAATGCTGCCAAGGTTATTCAGAATGCTTGGAGAAACAAGAAACACGGGAACAAATTTGAGCAATTTCGTGATGAAGGAACTACGATCTTACAAGGAAGAAAGGAGAGAAGAAGAATGTCCATCCTTGGTTCTCGTTCTTACTTGGGAGATTATCTTGGCTGTAACGACTCTACAGGTTACGGTAGATTTATTGTCAGTCAGACAGGCATTAATGAGCCAGTACATTTTTCTGCTAAGGGTGAGATTCTTCTCCACAAATTCGGTAGATCCTCGAAGAGATTGCCTAGAACATTCATTCTAACCAGAAGTAACTTCTATGTCATTGCAGATGTCTTGGTGGAGAAGAGATTACAGCTTCAGAAAGAGTTTACAATTCCTGTGTCGAGCATCAGTTATGTTGGATTGTCGAATTTCCAGGACAACTGGATTGCCATATCCTTGCATTCGCCCACACCTGCAACGCCTGATATCTTTGTCAATTTGGATTTCAAGACTGAATTGGTGGCTCATTTGAAAAGAATCAATAGAGGCTTGACCGTCAAGATCGGTCCAACTGTTGAGTATCAGAAAAAAGCAGGAAAATTCCACGCAGTTAAGTTTATGCATGGAACTGCGCCAAGAAATGGTGATGTCTATAAGTCAGGTACCGTCACCGTCGACCAGGGCTTGCCACCTAACAGCAAAAACCCTAAGCGTCCTCGTGGTAGATCAAGTGCTGTTGACTATAGCAAGTACTACAACAGGGGAGCTGCCAGAAAATCAAGTGGATATAGCGCTCCAGCTCCTGTTGCTAGACATACTAGAAACTCGTTGACTCACCCATCCTTCCAACAACCACAACTCGGTCAGCACCAATCGCCCCAACATGCCCAGGCAGCACAGATACAGCAATTACAGCCAAAAGCGCAGAGAAAGATTCCTCCACCGGCTCCTGTACAGCCACAAGCACAGCAGCCTGCAGTTCAACAAATGCAACAGCAGTCAAGACCAGTACCGGCAAAGCCGGTCAAAAAGTCCCCTGCACCAGCTCCTCCAGCTAAGAAAGCTGCACCTCCACCCCCTCCACCTCCTTCTTTAGCTACCGTTAAGCCTAAGTACCCAACATACAAAGTGCTTTTCGACTACGATGGATCTGTCAATGGGTCAGTTCCTCTTGTCAAGGATGACGTTGTGTACGTCGTCAGTGTGAACGACAAATGGGGTCTAGTGAAAGATATCCAGGAAACACACGAGGGTTGGGCACCATTGGATTACATGAAGGAAATTGCCCCTCCAGCCAATCTCTTTGGTAGTAGCAAAGCTGCTCCTCCACCGCCTCCACTTGCTTCTGTCACCAAAGTTGCTTCTTCCAAGCCATCTCAGTCGCAAGCTGGTGAACCCGCAAATGGTGGTGGCCTCGGAAATGGCCTCGTGGACGCATTGAAGGCCAAGAAGAATGAAGAAGCTTCCTTGGCCGGCTCGTTGGCAGATGCCTTGAAGAAGAGAAAAGGTGTCACAAGAGATGACAGCGACGAGGAAGAGGAAGAGGACGATGATTGGTGAACAAGCTTTGGAACTACACTTGGGTAGAAGCTAAAGTTTTGTATCATAAGGTACCATTTGCAGGAAAAGAAAGTCAATACGATTATTTGACGAAGAATTATAATTACCAACCACCTGGATTCTTGATACTCTTAGCTGACTTGAAAGGGCAAGCATTAGCATCACAGCCAGTACCAGTGACATTAGTAGCCCACCAGCTGTAATGCGATGCAGCCCCAGTGTAGGTGATACAGAAGAAAACAATTATACCCGCAATTGCAACTCCACAGTCAAGACCCACAGCGGTGACTAAGTTATATTTTCTCCACCAAGCATTCTTGTACTTGTGAATGAGGTAGTTAAAACAGAAGATCGTAGCGAACCATGTGCCATACTGAAGACCAGTGGAAGTTGGGATTTGACCTGCTCCACTAACAAGCAAAGTTGGGTTAAGAAGGTTCACAAACTTAGAGTTAGGAAAGACTCTTTTGAGCGCAATACAAAGTATTGCAACAAAAGCACCAATCAAGAAGAACCAAAGAACGAAACTGTAACGGCCACCCTTTGCGAAAATATGTTCTCCAAACAACCCCCAGACCAAATGCTGGTTGAAAGAGGTTTTCTGACTCTTACAAATCATGTTATTTCTTGCATCCAGGGAACAGACATCGGAAATGTGGTTCAACAACCAGACCGTACAACCAGCATTGAGGAGTGAAGCCCAGATACCTGCAGCAAGAAGAACAACCATGGTGATAACAGGAGGGGTCTTGAGGTAATGGGCCAATTTAGCACCCTGAGCCATGTGTTCAGCATGCTGAAGAGTACCAAATCCAAAAATCATGAAGTACATTACTGCCAAAGGCTTTCCACGGAACCAAAAGGCGCCCACCATGTTGAAGAACGATTGCAAACTGACAACAATGGTACTCTGTGCTTCAACAAGACACAAAGGAATATAAAGAATGCCACCTAAAATGATGGCAACGAAGAATCCACCAACATCGAGTTGAGTTTCTCTGTGCCAACCCTCCACGAACAAAATTCCTAGAGCCAAACCAATTATACCAGCGCCAAAGTAAAAGATTCCTGGAATTCTTCTGTATTTCAGGATAAGCTCGTAGTGGATATCGACCTTATATCCTCTCAATGGGCCAATCACTTGATGTTTAAAGTTGGCAATGATGGAGACAGTCATAGAAGCAAATGCAGCGAGGGACAAAGCAGTACTCATGAGGAAACCAATTGGTAGCATCACTGGAGAATACTTTTTATATTTGGCGAGATCAAGTTTATACGAGTCGTCCACCACTTTGGCAGGTTGGTAAGCTGTTCCGTTGGTGTTGTAAATTGAATTTGTCAAGATCGGAAAATGAGCAACCTGCCAGTGGTTTCTGTAGTAGAGACCTGGAATAACTGTCCAAACCCAGAATGCAAACGAAATGAAAACTGTCAAACCGTACACGTAGGGAACAGTTAAAGGATTGGAGATTGTTGAGATAGTAGACCAGTCAATACTGATAGGGAGGACTGCAAGACCATTCAGGATGCCAAATACTTGACCCACCACGGCGTTATTTGGCACGATCCAAGTGATAAAACCTCCAAGATCTGCAATAAATGGGAAGATGAAGTCCGAGAAGAAGTACCACACAAAGGAGAAGGCAAAAATGATTGCAAAGTATGCGAGACGAGAGATCTTCCAATTAGGAACATATGGATTTTCTCTGGAGTGCAAAGTCTTCATTAAGGCACAAGAACTCAACATACCTGGCCAAATTACATCAGGGTTATGAACAAGAATAGGAAGTGCAAGTCCACACCAGCACCACGACATGAGAAAAGAAGCAATGTTAAAAAGAATGGCTCTTCCCACTCCAATATTGATATTGAAGAACTTGATCTGCTCGGTAATTACAGTGTTCACAAGTTTTGTTGAAGTTAGTGAGTTTGCGAAAATGAAGACTAAAGAGTGTTCCTTGATGTTAAAAGGGCCTGGGTTCAAAGCGACTCTATACTTTCCTCTGCCAATGTGCCAGTCTGGAACCACCATGTGCCACAAGTTTCCCAAGGGAAAGGCGATAAGTTGCGCAACAATACCTCCGATGGAAATGGTTGGGAACCGCAAGGTGAAAAATGCATCAACACCTCCAAGTACCGAACCCAAAACAAAGCAAAGAACCCACATTCTCAAAGTATTAGCTGGCATATTGAAATCATCATTGATCACCACAACTTCATTGATGTCTTCATCGTTGAATTCTATCTCACTTGCGGCCAAACTGGTGGTATCTGAAGCTGCGTCACCTTTCGAAATTTGCGGCGGCATTTCAGGCGCCACTTCGTCCATCCTGTCATAATTACGAGTGGCTATGACTGGCGAAGAAGAGAGGAGCCATTTATAAAATTTTGACCTTAAAGCCTGGCTATCTGCGTGGTTTTCTGTCGAGAAAAATTCGGCAGATGTCTTCAGCATGTTTAGGTGTGTCTTAGAGAAATATATTAACAAGTGCACGAATGAAATCAATCGTTAGGTGGAAGCAGGAAAACAGTTGGAATTTATAAAAGTATTTCCTATTTGGAATTATGAAGGCATTCGGTTTAATCGGGAAGATATACATCCTCGCGATCTCAGAGTGATGTTTGTTCCAATCGGAATTCATGGCATTCGCTCCGACACGGATTTTGTGCATATAAGACGCGGTATGTCATATAGACCTGACAAAACGCATATATGACAGCAAAATATGCGCAAATTTCCTGTGACGAGCTTTCAATGTAAGCATCGGTTTGATAGCAAAATCATAGCAACTCGTATACTGTATGTGAAAGCAAGTCCCGGGCTTAAGGGAAAACGAATTACATCATAAAATATAGGTACCTCATCCACCCAACATTTAGTGAAATATGCGCATCAGATCTAATAATGTATGCATTCATGCATGTGCCGACGCACGATTCCGCTTATTCAATTGGTCAGTTGATTGATGGATCAGATATGCTTTCCGAATAGCAGTGAGAGGTGGTTAGATTGCTCAGTTATACAGCCTATCAGCGTTTTTGGACAAGCCGTCCAACGGGGCTCGTACGGAACACTCGACAATGTTTGCTGCTAATTTAAGCCACTGTAGACAGTGGTATTTCTTTTCCTGCCTTAAGCAGAAAAAAAACCGATCGGCATTTTACTAACTCTGATACCGTTGGAAACTATTGCCGAGTGAAACCTATATAAAATCAAATCGAGGACTGACTAAGTATTGTGTCGAATAGAAGAGTCACGTGTAAAGTCACGTGAATTGATTCTGCTATCTCTTACAAATGGAGTCATTGTACTGTGTGTGATTCAGCACTTACTGGAATCAATTACAGGTAATTCACTTACTTCAAAATTCTGTTTCATAGTTGAGAAAGTATTCCAATAGCTGTTTATTGGACTAATTGATCCTTGGTCACTCCTTAATTTTCAACCTACTTTAATGACTGATGTCGAAGCAAAAGAAGATTTCGTTGTTGGCTGGCCACAACCGTTCAGCAAACACAACATCGGCCAAAGATGAGATCATGGCCATGAAATACACCATGGACAAACCTTCTTTGCCTGTTTATTCATTGGACGATAAGCTCCAGCCGAAAACGTATCCAGACTACATTCCATGGGAAGATGATGAATCACTGAAGGATAAGTTGAAGAACTCTGGATACCTTAACAAGGGTTACTTTGAAATTCCTCTGGTTTCCAACGAATATTACTCTGCTCGCAATTTAATCCAGGAGACATTATTCTCCTCGACTCAAAATTGCACTACAATCCTAAAGGAACTTTCTCAGCACTTCACAAAAGCATACAAAACTAGAAACGAGGTGATCAACAAGATCTCATATGCACCCAACAACTTCAAAGTTCCTCCAAGAGTGACTCTCACGGCAGCCAAAAAAGAAGCGTGGCTCAAAGATTTGGCAAACCAAGATGTGCCGTTGCTGACCGTCTCAGCCAAGCTTCCTCACGGTATCAGAAACAAGATTCTTGTTGACAGCATGTGCAATTACGGTGTTCCAATCTCACGAGCAATTTGGTTCACCAAGTGCTCTCTCTACAGTGAGCTACTTTTATTGCGCCGAAAATATCAGTCCAAACAGAACTCCTTTCCTCAGCCTGGATCGGTCAATCTCCCGCCTATAGATGTTTTCGAAGTGAGATGGCTTCAAGAGTGGACTCAGCAAGTAGCAGACTACACCTTCAAGTTTTCTAAAAATATGCCAAACATAGGATCCTCTGAAAGGAAAGGACCATTCCAGACAAAGTTGAACTACTTGCTTGGGTTCGTTCTGTCCTTGTACGTTGAGTGTCTCATTGACAGATCGTTTTTCTTAACGTCTGTTATCAATCTTTTGAGGGATGATTTGCCATTTGAGACTGCAGATCTTGCTATTCTACTAGACTTAGCAAAAGCTGAGGAGGGCGAGGAGATTCCAATTCTAAGCCAGCTATTGATGGGTAGATCGGTCAACTACGGGCAGATTCTTGTTGCGTTGACTTTAATAACCATGTTCTGGAAAGACATATTGGAGGAGGATTTTCTCTGTAAGTATCTCAGTGAGTCTCTCCTCCTAAATTATTTCTTAATTGAGAAACTTCCAGTAATATCTGGAAAGACTTCGAGCTCAATAATCGCTTCGAGTTTGCTACTGGAGAAGATCAAGTATGAGATGCTCCTGCTTATCGCGACATCCATCAATAATCTTTTTAAGCACAATACGAATGTTTTCATCGTTCCAAACTACTGGGTTTTGATCGGGGATGTCCTTTTACAAGTTCTCATGAAAGACGAAACGTTAACAGATCCAATACAAGAAGAAAATCTCAAGAAAGTGCTTCAACTTATTAATTACAGAAACGAAAGCCTCATGCTAAACATGAAATACCTCGTTAGAGATGAAAATTCTGAAGTATCGCCTCAGGCTGCTCAGCGCAGAAACTCATTCCTTGATGTTGATTACCAATCTGCCAGCTCGAAATCAAGGTCACAGAGAGTAGAAGAGGCTGAACACACGTACATTAATCGATCAAGTGATGACAACTTGAAATTTGTGGAGCAACTAGACAAGCTCAAGTTGAATAACAGTTTAACTGCCTTGTTAAAGCCAAGGCCCTCCAGTCAGAATTCAAACTCATGGAGAATCAAGTTGAAAATTGTTGTATATTGGTGTGTTACAGTTTACCGTGATATGGGCCCTTCCTCAGAGAAAATCTTGATCATCTGCAACTACTTGAAGCGAAAGGTGTTGCAAGCTCTCACAACAAGAGGAAGTTCATACCTCAAGGCAGAATTTGAGAATGAACTTCTTGAAAGTATTTTCAGCTTATCGCAGGAGCCTGTGGAGAATTTGTCCATGTACAACTTGTACGTTTTAATCAATGAGTTGTATCAGTTGAAGATCATCTCCATTTCTTCATACTTGAGAAAAATCATAGCATGTGGAGTCTTTTACAAGTCTCCTCACGATGACGAAAATGTCTCACAGCTATCCAATGATCCTCAGATACGATTCCATTTATCAATTTTGCAAAATTTGCCGGTCTTAAACAACAGACAATGTGACCATATTTTGAAGAAATGGACACTACAAGGTTTCAATTTTCTTGACCATTTCACAAGGGGAACGAATATTATTCAGGAGAGCATTTTGGATCGTTTAACCAACAATTCATTTGGTCTTGAATACAGAGAGAGTTTACAAGAAATAAAATCATTGAATGTTGGAGTCAAATTCCTACTTGTCAACTGGCTCACCTCTCAAATTAAGAAGACTATTTCGAACTCGCCTAAACTTATACATATTACACCTTCAACGATTGCCAATATCTATCAATTTTACGCAATCACCGACAATTTGACTGTCTTCTTCAAAGTTTTTGTTAAATATGTCTTGAAGAATGACAACAAGGTAATCATTTTCTATTTGGAGACACTCTATTTCATCTCCAAATTAATATTGAACCATTACAATTTGGTTAAGTTCATTGCTGGCAACAGTTACGAAGCTGTATCAGACGCATATGAACTCTTCAAACTTGTCATTCTAAGTTATAAGGATCTTCTGTCTAGAGAGACAGACATTTATCATTTCAAAGATGTATGGCAATTCATTGATTATTCTCTTGAGAAGGCTTCCAGTGCAGAGAGAGTCCAGTATAATAATGCCAAAAGTGGACTCGACAAATTATTTAATGGAAAGGAAACAGTGGAATCTCCGCTTAAGATCTCAGCACATGCAACAAGGCAGAACGATTCCTATTCTGCGGAGAATTTCAAGAATGATCTCACATCATTGCTTGCTTTCAATGGCCAGCATTTATCAGTGGAGGATTTGAATGATTGTTTGAGGGAGATCTGTCATTTGGAACTTCAGCTTGAAATAAAAGGATTCACTGACGTCAATAATGCAGAACAAACAATTTCATCAATTCTACACGGATGGTATCAAAGGGCGGGGCTGCTTACCGAAAGTGAAGACTTGATATTCTTTAAGCTTTTGAAAACTGTTAAGAATAACCTTAAACCCAGTAGCGGCACTGTGTTCCTTTCAGGCATTAAGAATTTTGTCGCAGAGCGGATACTTGAGGCAAAGGATTCAGTGGCGCTCGGACTCATGCTTGCAAAGCTTTTGACATATGAGTTAATTCTGATTGAGGAGCTCTTCTATTCAGTTCGCAAAATTCAAAATGCTGATATCGATTGGATTATTGAGCTTTTCACTTTTGGTTCCGAAAATATATTTCAAAGATTGTTCAGCTATCAAGACTTGCTACTAAAACACATTCGGGAAGAATACATTAAAAAACATTTTGACGACGTCTTGACATATTCTCTAGAAAAGTTCAAGGTGGAAGGTATGGCTGCTGAAAGCGGAGTGTTTGCTCGAAATAGAGATGTCATTCTAAACGTCGTCAGAGATGCTCTTATCTTCAACAGGAAATGGACTATGCATTGCTTTCTGAGCGAACTTCTCACAAAGGACCTTATTAGAATGTGGGACCAATTGCTTCCATCTCGCTTCAGGATGCAGAATACTGACGACATGGCGCATCTAGCAATGGCTTCCAACGAGTTTTCTTTACCTATTATTCAAACAATGTTGCAAGTTGTAACCTCTGAAGTGTGTGAACCTGAGAACGCACAAACAATGGCCAGCAGCATTCTTGACAACTTGCATTTCCTGTTTGGGCCCTGTAACTCATTCTTTGGCGAGATGTTTAACTACTTGGACTGGAGCTGCAAGTTGCAGATTTTTAAGTACTTGGAGAAAGTCTTCCTCACACAAATCCAATTTGAACTAGTGTGGGACCTTGAGAATGCAATGGTCACCGAAGACGTGCACTATGTGTCGCTAAGGTTGAATCAGGATGGAATTGAGTTGATTCCTATTTTCAAGGACTTCTTTAAGAAGTTTTCTGTATCTTCTGTCGACAAATTGGACACTCCAACCGAGCTATTCCAGGATCTTTCAGCATTCTTGGTGAAGTTATTGCATCTTTTGAGCAATCAGAACGCCATGCAGCTGGATGATAAAACAATTCACGATACCATTTCCATTTTCTTGCGACTTCTCATCATCCACAAGTCATCATTGACTTCTGCTTTGGCCCGTGAAGACTTGGTGAACTTTGTGTTTTTGAAGAACCTTGTGGCGCTTCTCAACTCATCCTACTTGGCCAACGGCCACGACAAACTCCGGATTTTGCTTTATGACTTGCTTCTACTCATGAAAGGCTCGCTCACTCAAGCCTTGAGCGTGGCAAGTGACGAGACCCTCATCGCTGCGTCTCCGGCACCGCCACCGCAGAACTCCGGTCATAGTCCATCGGCACCTGCCGACGACAAGAAAGACCCTGGCGACCTCCCACAGAATGCTGGGGACTACGGAGGCACTGCTCTATCTACAATGTCGGCCATTCTCAACTTGCCCGAGCCCACCACTACAGTGCCCTTTGAGGTTTCCGGCGGGCCCGAGGACGAAAGTGCTATCGTTCTCGACGAGGACGAACTCAAATATGACGGGGATATCAATTTCGTCAACCAAAGTGGGTTGGTGCTCACCCACTGCAGACGCGACAGTATGACATTTACTCCATTTGTAGCGCACAACGAACATCCATCACTTCCCTTTGCGATCAAGAGCTTGAAACTCATTGAAGACACCGGTAGCGGTCCCAACGACGGATGCATTGACCTCTCGTTGTTTGACGCCTACACGACCAAGGAGAACCCGTTGTAATTCTCTTTGCTTTGGCAACCACCGTGGTGATGTTCCTGCAGGTTATGCAGCCATCCTCCACCTTCAATGACCCAATTATACGTTTCGGGCTGGTATTTTCTGTGAACATTCAGTTTCTTTTTTCGATTTTTTTCATTATATTCATTTTCCGTTCCAACTCATCAGCTCTGCGTTAGGTCGCTGAGATTGTTCCAAAACTTGACGTTGACCCAGAGTCTCATGTCTCCAGTTAATGACGAGGCTTTTCGGTCTCCAGCAATGGAAGACAGAAGGGAAGACAGAATAAAAGATGCTGCAATGTCGGGCCGAGTACCTGATTTATCGTTTTTGAGTGCAAACTTCTCGTCAGAGTCTTTGGATGACCCAGGTGACTCTCCTACCACTCCTTTCAGAACGTCAGTTGGAAACTTTGGCTCCAATAACGTAACGGCTCCATCTCACAGCCGTAGATACTCCAACAGCAGTACGCCGTCGTTCTCACACCAGCGAGCGGGTTCCAACTCAGGAAACCCCAGGACTAGACCTCGGTCAATGCTTGGGTTGGAGTCCATGAACTATGCTATTTGGGAAGACAATGATGGTCCTTCGGAGTCAGACAACACCCCCCGGAACCGCCACTCCGCATACTTTGGCTCAAAGTTGACTCCACTTGCGCCTCCTATAGAGCCTCGGAAGGCCCGCTCGCGATCTGGATCGCCGGTTAGGTCTTTGTCGCCAATTCGGAGACCAAACATGTCTCCATACAGACAGCGAGGCAGCTCACCAACAAAGGAGCCGTTCAACTTCAAACTGCAAGATATATTGATGTCACCCAGCAACTCCCACAATCTGTCTTTGGTGGTAAAGCCAGCTCACAGAAAGGGTCACAGGTACAAGCACTCGTCTGTGTCTATGAACATGTTTCAGGAGCCTGTGCCGATTGCTGATGCTAATCTCCAGCAAAACCTCATACCTGATCTGTATCCAATTCCAAATTTCAAAGAGTCATTCACTAGTGCGGGACCATCACAGAAATTTAAGCTTTTGTTGTCTTTGGCGCATTGCATTGTATCCATTCTTGTGTTCGTAGTTGGCGTAAGATTCCGCCAGCCTACTTTTTCTACATTAGCACATCTTGTATTCTATGACTCATTGGGTTCTTTTGTGGTTGCGTGTGTGGATATTGCGTCGAATTTCGAAGTCTGGAGCAAATCTTCTATCGCTTATCCGTTTGGATTGGGCCGTCTTGAGGTTTTGACGGGGTTTGCATTGAGCGCATCTCTGGTAATGGTTGGTTGTGATCTTGTCAGTCATTTTGTGGAAGAGCTAGTAGTCTCTTATGTGGAAAGTGCCTCTGAGGATACTGTTGAACATGGAGCCCATCACATTCATGCTTCAAGTACCGACTCTGTGAACTGGATCGTTTACGAATCAATTTTACTTTTTGTTATCGCTATCACCTGGATTACTTCAAAGATGGTTTTCGATGGAGGGAACATTTCACAGATGTTAGCAGATGCTGACAGAATGCTGTCAAAAGGAAAGCTCATTAAAGGCAAGACTGGAGGCATTCTCAATGAACTTGAAAAGCACGACTCGGGACTTCTTACACTGTTGAAAGGTGTTTTGCAAGTCTTGATTAAGAACCCAATCAGGTTGTTGACCTTAGGATATTCCATATTCCTAGTGTTTTTGCCTTTGATACCCCACTCATCGAATGAGTCGATTGGGTTCGACATTAGTGAACTCTCTACATTGGTGGTGGCTTCTACGCTCATATTTGCTGGGTGGAATTTAGTGCAAACATTGGGTGGTATTTTGTTGATCTCGTTCCCTTACTCAAGCTACGATTATCACGTTCTCCGGGCTTCCATCATGGACAGCATACTTCATCTTCACAGCTTCAAAACATCGTACTCAATTGATAGTCTATTTCTTACCAAAGTGAATTACCTGCTTTATATTGCTGCTTGCGGTGTAACTATGAAGGGAGGAAGTGCCGATGATGAGTCAAGGCTTCTTTTTGAGATCAACAGAATTTTCGAAAAATGCATCCAGGATTTTGATGACAACAGTAAAGTGGAGACAACCATCAGTGTGAATAGAGTATAGTCTTAAATGCATTCATTGGAGAGTGCTTGGTTGGGCGTTCCTTCCTAATTGGGTAATGGTTAGTCACCTAAGCGCGGTGTGAAAACTTTTCAACTTTATCTACTACTTATCACCAACCCACTAATTTTACAGATAACTCAATATGATGAGAAAATGTTCTTTTAAAGTGCATCATCTTGCGCAGTTAAACCTTGCTCGTCAATTTTCTGCTTCCTTTCCCGCTCTTAATAACTTTATTGGAAGAGCAGATGCGGACTCTACCTCTGTCACTGGAAAGTTCATTGATGACATCACAAAGCCTTACACAGTGACCACATACGCTCGTCCCAACTTGGTTATTACCCTGGGAAAAGGATCGTACTTGTATGATCTTGAAGACAGAGAATATGTTGATTTTACTGCTGGTATTGCCGTGACATGCTTGGGTCACAGCAACGAAGAAGTGTCCAAGATAATTACCAAGCAGTCGCAGACATTGATACACTGCTCCAACCTCTACTACAATCTTCAAGCTGGAGAATTGGCAAATAAGCTTGTGGCCAAAACTTTGGATGCTGGAGGAATGGCTGGTGCCCAAAGAGTGTTCTTGTGCAACTCTGGTACTGAAGCCAACGAGGCGGCTTTAAAGTTTGCCAGAAAGTATGCTAAGCTCCGGAGTACTGAGAAAACCGAAATCATTGCGTTTGAGAACGCTTTCCACGGCAGAACCATGGGTGCATTGTCTGTGACAGCTAACCCAAAGTACCAGAAACCATTTGCGCCATTGATTCCCGGCGTTCACACTGCCAGTCCTCACGATATTGAGTCAGTGAAGCTGGTCATCAGCAAGGAGAAGACTGCTGCCGTCATCATCGAGCCTATCCAGGGTGAGGGTGGAGTGAACCTGGTCGAGGAGTCGTTTTTGGTGGAGTTGAAGAGCCTTTGTGATGAGAATGATGTTGTTCTTATCTATGATGAGATCCAATGTGGTTTGGGCCGTACTGGTCAGTTGTGGGCCCACTGCAGCTTGCCTGAGGAGGCCCATCCAGATATTGTCACCATGGCCAAGGCATTGGGTAACGGATTTCCTATTGGAGCAGTAATGATCAGTGAAAAAATTGAAAACGCTTTGGAAGTTGGCGACCACGGTACCACTTACGGAGGTAACCCATTAGGAGCTTCTGTGGGCTCATATGTTATTGACCAAGTCAGCAATGCAGACTTCTTGAAAGAAGTTCAATCCACCAGCGAAGTGTTTGTTAATTCCTTAAAATCCATTGCCAACAAGTACCCTGAGCAAGTTCAGCTGGTTAAAGGTAAGGGACTCTTGTTGGGATTGCAGTTCAAGCCAGAGGTGGATATCAATGCTATTGTGCTAAAATGCAGAGAGTACGGTTTGCTCGTGATCACTGCCGGAGGCAACGTTATACGTTTGGTACCAGCCCTTAATATTCCTAAGGATGTCACCGAGAAGGGATTGGCGATTTTAGAGAAGGCTATTGGGGAGGTTTTGGCATAGGCCATCAAAGAAGAATCAAATTCAGGCCAAGATAAAATAAGAAATTAAGTTATTGTTAATACAGAGAGATTAAGATTGTGATTAAATGTTTGACATCTCGAAGTTGACTCGAATGGGTGGTCTTTGACCCAAAGCAGCCAACTAACCAATGTAGCAGAAAGCTCCAGGGAGTTTCAAAGTCTATGATGTCCTAGGAGTTAGCGAGAGTCAACCATCAAAAAGTATTTTTGCTTGTTGGTTTTAATGATGAGATAAGTCGATTAAACTTTCCATTTGTTTTACTTTTTTGTTTTTATCCAACAGAAGATCCTTTCCGAGAGAGAAAAATTAACAGTTTCCATTCATTTAAAGAGCACTGCGGAGATCCAGCTACATTTCGCGAAGTGGACAAATTGGATCAACGGTCCGAATAAATAACATAAGATTAAATCTCAAGGAAGCTTTTGGATCATATTGGCAATCGATAACCAAACTATTATTTCCCACACATTTCACACATTTTTTCATTAAATCCCCATCGCAACCTAATCGCCAATAGTTCCCCATTGCATTCCCACCAGCTACCGGCACACAGACTGGCAATCGCGCATTTTGGACCATAAAACGATCGAAAAAGATAGCCATCTCAGGAGGTACGGGTTTACATGCTCCACCAATCCAGATAATGCCGAAATCATTCCCAGTGAAAACTTGCATACTCTAATGACGGTATCTTTTTCGATACCGACGCTGGACCTCGATTACTGTCTTGAGCAGTTGCTAGAGCACAAGCCGCCGCGAATTTTGCCCGAAGACACCATCCAGCAGCTATGCCACCAGCTCAAAACACAGCTACTTTCAGTTCCCAACATCATGACGCTTCAGTCTCCATGTACGGTCGTAGGGGACATCCACGGCCAATTTCATGATCTTCTTGAGATATTCCAGATCGGGGGTGCTCCACCAACGACAAATTATGTTTTCCTTGGAGATTATGTGGACAGAGGCTACTATTCGGTAGAAACCATATCGCTTTTGATAGCATTGAAGCTTCGGTATCCCAGTCGGGTATTCCTCATTCGAGGCAACCACGAATCACGCACAATCACCACAAACTACGGTTTCTACAGCGAGGTGCTCAACAAATACAATGGCTCGCTCAAAGTGTGGAATTACATCACCGACTTGTTCGACTACTTACCTCTAGGAGCCACCATCGACGGCAAGATCTTTGCTACCCACGGAGGCCTTTCCCCTTCGTGTCAGCAGCTCGATCAGATTCGTGCTATTGACCGCTTCAAGGAAGTGCCACACGACGGAATCATGGCCGATCTCGTTTGGTCCGACCCGGACCCTGAGATCTTGGACTTTAAGCTATCGCCGCGAGGCGCTGGATACTTGTTTGGTTACGACGTGATGCGCAAGTTTTGCCACGATAACAACTTAGACCAGCTTGTGCGAGCGCACCAGCTCTGTAACGAAGGTTACGTCAGCTATTGGCAAGGCATGTGTCTCACCATCTGGTCGGCACCCAACTACTGCTACCGCTGCGGCAACCGCGCCAGCGTGCTAGAAATTGCACACTCCAGATACAGCACCAAGAGTAAGAACTCGCAGGGCGTGTTCCCAGGGCAGTACTGTAATGTGTTTGAAGCTTCCCCGGAGAACAACCAAGACACCAGCGAGGGCAAGGGCGTCAACGGCATCAACAGCAACGGTCCAGTCAAGGACGTGTTCAGCGCCTACTTTGAGGGCCGGCCCCAAACGCGCCAGATTGAGTACTTTCTCTGATGTTGGTCCTTTCATTTCTTGTGTGTATTAGTACCCAGCGTGGTTTTATTTATTAGGCGATAGAATTGTACATATACGGTGGAGTCGCACCTTGTGCCGTCACTCTGTTGAGCACTTGACTCTATCCATAATAAAGCTCAAAGTTGAATCCGTTGTGCACCTCGTAGTCGTCCAAGGTGATGTGGTCCTTGTACACTTGATGTCCCTTTTTCAACACCAACTTTTCATACGACGTGCCCACCTGAAGCGAGATCATCTTCTTCAAGTCGCCAATTGTGTCTGACAGTAAACACTTGACTTTGATTTTCTTGCCTACACGATCGTTTGCTAATACCTCGATCATTTTCTTTAATGGTAGATTCTACATAGTTCCGACTTTACGGTAGTGCGTGTTTTCCTACAGTACCATCTTCCGCACATGGAATTCGGAACCTTGACTAGTTCTGCGGTGCGTTTACTGGGAATGGTGCACCGTAGATCCAGAAAACAGAGATCTTGGACTCAAAAGGACAAATGTAAGTGATTGTAAGAATCCAAATATGTGGAAAAAATGATAATTGAAATTATGCTCCGCATGCGGGACACGACGGGAGAAAAGTATATAAATAAATGAAATTCCGCTCGTAAACCCAACCTACAAAATAGAAGTCCCAATTTGGTTAACCGATTCCTGCTTTTCTAAGCCGTCCAAATAGTCAGAGTCATGTAAAGACCTAGGATAATCTGCCCTCTTAGATATTGATATCCGGAACATTTTCGAGATTTTATCTCCATAAACCTCCTATTCAGCCATCTTTACTAGCCCACGGCCCCTCTGGCCCCTCTCTGGTGAATTCTGCTATCGTTTTTGGATAAATTCGTTCATGATGTCAGGTCATCAGGTCCTGCAGAGTGTATGTTCTTTCCTTTATCTACTCAATGTAATCTGGGCTTCACACGTCAGAGCTTTGGTGGGCATTAATTTCTTCTTTGGAGGATAAAACGAAGCTGAGTTACCTGACGATTTTTTTTTACATTTTGTACATTTCATTTTGATAATTTTGCGTTTTTATTTGTTTGCTTCTCATATATTTGGTCCCCAATCTCCGTTGCTTCCACTATCTCGATGGGCCCACTCTCTAAATAGTGTCCCTGTTAGCCTTATCTCCACCTTTGACTCATCTGCACTTTGATGTCTACACTTCTACCGTCCATGATAGAGGCTGCCAATGCCAGCGATCCTTGCTTGCCTCATGAATACACCGTCATTTCCAACGTGTCGAAAATCCTGGGCATTTTGTCGCTCATGGTTTGGCTCTTTGCGCAGCTACCGCAAGTGTTGGAAAACCATTTGAACGAGTCGGTCGATGGCATCTCGCTAATGTTCTTGATCTGCTGGATCAGCGGTGATGCTACAAACTTGATCAGCTGCATCTTATCGAGAGCGTTGCCTTTCCAGATCTGTCTTGCTGCGTACTACTGCTTCATTGATTTTATCTTGAGTGTCCAGTTCTGGTACTACACCAGGGTGTACCCCAGACAGAAGATCCACCACAATATGCTTCAAAGTCCTAATATGATGAGGCCGGTGCTTTCACGAGGAAGCACTCACAACGTTCACCACTCGCGGACCAATCGGTTCGAGACTCCTAGCCGTGATCAGACTCTCCACAGGTCAGGCTCTCCCAATAGAAGATACCGTATGAAGCGGAAAAGCTTTATTCTGAAGTTGATTTCAAGCTCCATATTGAGTAGTTCTTTCGGGAAAGCAAATGCCATGCCTATTGGCAAAGAAGCGCCCGCATCTTCTTCAAAACTAGATATACTTAAGTCAGTTATAGCTGCAGTGGGACCAGTATTGCTGCATTGGCGAGCCAAACTTTCGCTGGGCCATTACAATTCGGCCAGCGTAGGTGCTACTTGTGGGTGGATCAGTTCGTGTTTATACCTTTCTTCCAGATCTCCGCAGATTTGGAAGAACTACATGAGTAAATCTACAAAGGGTGTCTCGCCATACTTGTTCTTGTTTGCCATGATAGGCAATACATTCTATACGATTTCCGTTGTGAGCGATCTATATCTATTGGGCAAATACGACCAGTACATGGGAGACACAAAGTTCGAAGAGGTGTTTCTCGCTCAGTTGCCCTTCATCGTCGGAAGCTCTGGAACCGTTATATTCGACTCGATTCTTTTGTTCCAATTTTGGCGCTATAAGTCAGACTTCGATCACCCTCCTCCTATGTCAAGTCACGCGGATGATTTTGGTCACAACTTACATTTCAATGCGTCTGTCAGAAATGACGGTAACAGGCACCATAGAAAAGGGCAGTCCAAGCATAAGCTGCAATCGTCAATTCTGCATTTCACTAAACCAGACTGGTATACCAATAATTACTCAAATGATTTCGATGAAAACGATGACTACTCAGGCCATTACAATTACGCTGTTCAGAGGTACGGTGCTACGAATAAAAGCCAGAGTCAGTTGGGATGCGCTAACAAGACTCAAGGGGAGAGAACTCATCAAAACGAGATGTCTTCACTTCGAAACTTGGCATTCAACATTCCTCCACCTCCACACTATGTTTCGTCTTCTTCATCGAATAGTCATAACATGATGCAGAAACAGAGCCGGAGAGGTATCTCTGGCACATTCAGTGCAATCACCCGTTCTTTCTCTCACTCGTCGTCGGTAGTCAAATCTCCATCGATGTCTTCTTCGCATAGTGGCTCTGTTGCTGCCTCGCCCATGGCTGGAACTTCGTTACTCCCGTCATTAGTAGGTACTTACTCGTCTGTTTCCAAAAAGATGATGAATGAGTCCAAAATTCCTTTCCTGCCTAGTGACTTTCTACACGACGAGTTCACTAATCGCAGTAGTGGGCCAAATAGTGACATTTAATACAAAGTTATAGTCGTCAATCACTCCGCGTGCATTGCACTAAATATGCATTATTTTTTTACTCTCCATGCACTGGATGGAAGACTTTGCAAGTAGGCTGATTTCCTTTTAACCCAGAACCAAATACAGACACCTGCTGCGAGGCAAATTGCACTTGTGTAGAAATAGCCATCCCTGAGTGTGGTGACCTCGCCATTTTCTGCCAAACAAGCCTGTTTTTGCTCTTCATTTAGAACCTCATAGACTAAATCAGGCATGGTGCACGTTGAAAGAGTGAATTTATCAATCAAATAGAAGATGATCAATCTAGGCCAGGTTCCACCATAATTAGATAATGTGTTCAAGGTGGTCATGTAGGTGCCTCCAATAGCAGGATCTGCGATCTTGGTGTGGAAGGCACAGAGAGAAACGAATTGAATAGTTGACATGAATGAGCCAAGCAAGTGTTGCATAATGATAAGGAGAAACACTTTAAAAGGAACCTTACCATTCTCGACCTTAGGGAAAAAAAGCAAGATCAAGTGAGCCCAAAGAGCTGCAACCAAACGACCTGCGAAGCCAAATAGCCAAGGTTTCAAAGGACTCTTTTTTGATGACCAACGGCCAGCGTAGTATCCAAAGATCATCTCGAATGGGAAGTCAATGAGAACGGTGATGGAAAGATCTTCTTTTGATAATCCCTTTTCTAAAAGCTTCAAATTTGTTGCGGCTTCATTAACTTGGAAGCCTAGCTTGGCAAGTAGAAGAATGACAACAAAGGTCTGAACGTTAGGAAGCTTTAAGACTTGTATCATTGAGCTGCACACGTGCTTCAAATCATGGAAGCATTTGAGCGTGCCTTCTTGTGGCCTGTTGTGATAATCTTCGTCCTTGTAGTGACTGGTGGCTAGTTTGTCATAGACCTTCCCTTGCAAATGTGGAGGTTCTTCTGGAACGAAATACATAGCCACGCTTACAAGAATAAACATCCAGCCCCAGAAGGAGAGATATGAGCCCAAATTGAACAAGCCTTCATCAACAGGCTCTTTACGCAAATACTTGTTTGCAAAGTCGGGTGAACTCAATGCAAGAAACACAGTGAAACTCAGAAAGTATCCACAATTCATTCCAATTGTCTGTGCAGTGGAAGCGAAAGGCAAACTTTCAGGCGATAAGCATGTTAAAGACCAGCCGTCGACGGCAATATCCTGGGTGGCACAGAGAAACACCAACAAAAAGAAACAGAACGTAATTTTGGACAAGTGTTTCGCTGGATCATCTATGAGTGCATTGATCACCTTACCCAAGTATAGAAGAGTAATGCCCGAGACCATCTGCACTGGAATGATCCACGACTTTCTCCGGCCAAATTTCTTGCTGTAGACGGCATCCACAATGGGCGACCACAAGAGCTTCAACGAGTATGGATATGAGGCCAATGAGAAAATTCCTACTTGCGAGTACGACACCTTTCCCTTCAAAATAAAGGGAATCGAGCCAAACGCAAGCCCCACAGGTACACCTTGGAGCGTATACAACACTATAAGCACAATAAAATTCAACAAATCCTTTCTGGGAAGCTTCGCTGTTCCTGACAGTGAGGAATGTGAAGCATGTGGCTTTGGGACGGCTGTCGGGAGCAAGCCGTCGTTTTCCTCGCCGAAAGTAGCATGATTGACAAAAGTGTCGTGGACTCCATCTATGGCTAATTTTTCGTCGGCGAAACTCGTTTGAGGAGACGCTATTCCTCTTTTATGGACATCCATGAAGAATTGTGGGGAAGACTAGTTTTCAGGTGATGCAGGCGAGATTGTAATAAGTAAATGCAGAATTTGAAGAAATGCAATGAATTTATCGATTGCAAGTGTCCATGTATATATAGTTAAGGACTAGTGTAAAAGTAGGAGAATCCAAAACTGGATGGCTAAAAAGGTATAGTGGTTAATGAAAACGAAGCGCGGTGGGTGCGGCATACAACCAGGGAAATGGTGGATCGAGACAAAAACCTAACGGTAATATAGACATAAAGAGACTATGGAGCGGATTTATGGAGAAATAAAGAGTTTGAACATAAAATCTGACAAGAATAAACGGTAATGAAAAAAAGATGAAAGCTATTGGAAAAGTAATGAACGGTATTGGAAACAGGACACATCGAATTGGAAAAGAATGAACTGTATTGGAGAAATGACAAAACGGAATCGGAAAAGGAAGTATGGCATAGGAAAAAAGGACGAAACGGCATTGGAAAAGACAAAATGGAATCGGAAATAGGACGAAATGGCATCGTAGAAGAAAGAATAGATTCCAATTATAATTGACCTCTTGTGAATTACGTAGTATAAAAAAACCAGAGCGCCCACGCATCTTGCTCGTATCTAACATCAAATGTGCATTCTATACCAGGCTTACTATTTACAAGCCCAACACTTTTCTGGAGGCTCTCAACACAATCTCGACATCTGGGAAGGCAAAGTCCTCCAACTCCTTGGCATATGGGGTAGGAACCTCACATCCGGTGACTCTCTCCACTGGAGCATCCAAGTAGTCAAAGGCCTCGGACTCCATGATCTGGGCACAGATCTCGGAACCAACACCGAAAGCTGGGAAACCAGCCTCGACAGTGACCAAGTGGCCGGTTTTCTTGACGGACTTGACAATGGCTGGCACATCCATAGGCTTGATGGATCTCAAGTTGACAACCTCAGCCTTGACACCATATTCCTTCTCCAAAATCTCGGCAGCCTCAAGACAGTGCTTGACGTTTCTGGTGTGGGAGACCAAGGTAATGTCACTACCCTCTCTCTCGATCTTGGCCTTACCGAATGGGATGACGAAGTCAGGCGAAAGAGCCTCCTCGGAAACCTCGAAGGACTCACCATAGGAGATCTCGTTCTCCAAAAAAACTGTAGGGTTGGGGTCTCTGATCGCAGCCTTCAACAAACCTCGGTAGTCCTCGGCGGAGTATGGCGAAACGACCTTCAAACCTGGGATGGATCCGTACCAGGCAGCGTAACACTGCGAATGCTGGGCACCAACACCGGCTGCGGCACCGTTGGGGCCTCTGAACGTGATGTTACATGGCTGGGTACCTCCGGACATGTAAAAGGTCTTGGCAGCGGAGTTGATGATGTGGTCAATCGACTGCATGGCAAAGTTGAACGTCATGAACTCACACACTGGCTTCAAGCCAGCTAACGCGGCACCAACGGTCAAACCGGTGAATCCCATCTCGGTGATAGGCGTGTCGATGACTCTTCTCTCGCCAAATCTGTCGAGCAATCCTCTGGAGATCTTGTAAGCACCGTTATACTGGGCAACCTCCTCACCCATGAGGAAGACGTCGTCGTCTCTGTCCAATTCCTCAGCCAAAGCTGAGTTTAAGGCATCTCTCACTGTCATAGTCTGAGGACCGGAGGCAGCCGAGGCCATTCGCATGGCACCGGCGAAATTGGCTCTGGCGGCCATCATGGAGGTCTTGGCGACACTGGACAATTTGGACATGGCGGATTGGGGAGAAAGACGGTAGTAGGAAAGTGGATTGATATATATGGACGGAACGATGAGGACCGGGGGCGCGCTCCGGAGGTACAGCTCCGTGGTGCACGGGTGTTGCTAGCTAGCGGAGGAAGAGTATAGGAGATGACGATGAAGGGTCGATGGAGTAAGGATGGAGGGAATTGGGAGACGGGATGATGGAGGGAATTGGAAGACGAGATGGCGAAGCTGTTTTTTTTCTTTCTTTTGGGTGTGCATTTTCGATATGCTGAGCAATGTTAGTATTGGTGTTCAGCTATGGTTGTGTAGTTAAAGTTGTTAGAGTGCGAAGTGTACAGCAGATCGTCTGCGGATATCGAGGTGAGTAAAGAAGTAAACATTTTAAAGCTAGAGACCAATTTGTATTGTATAAGCTGAATATATTTGTCAGCTTAGCATGAGGCTATGATATGTATGTTTGATTTTCTGTCTTGGTGTCTAAGAACTTCATTCGCATTGGATGGCTGCGAATTCATGTTCGCACATTGCTCGCCGGACAGTTGCTGCCGATTCAATCAATATGATGATACAGATTGAACAGAGTGGGATAGATTGAAGGAAGTGATAAAAATTCAAGACAGTGAAATAGATTCAAGAGATTTATACAGATTCAAGAGTGTGATACCAGATTCAAGAGAACGATACAAATTCAACAGAGTGATTCAGATTCAAAAGAGTGAAATAAATTCAAGAGTGTGACACAGATTCATGAGAGTAATACACATTAGAGAGAGTTATATAAATTCAACAGAATGCTTCCAATTGGGTCGTATATTCTTCCCATAGTCAATCGTTTTCTGACTCTCTTAGACATTGTGAATCAGTGACCTCGGAGAATTTTGTTAGAGACTTGTTCAGGGTTCAATGGTCCTCCAGGTCTCATTCATGGTAGCAATGTAATGAGAAAGTGGAACACCCTGGTTATATAAACAAATCAATGGCAAAAACTCTCCCCATTTATAACACTTGAGAATCACAGAGATAGAGAAAGTTTTATTACCGTTCAACTACAGCCATGCATTTAAGCAAATTTCCCATTCTTGATATCTACCAATCCCTTTCAACACCACATTCCTCCACCAAAACCAAAACCAACACCAACATCATTAACCAATAGCCTATTTACCAATAATTAAATATTCTTGCCCTCATCAAATCCAAATGCTCACCGCTCCCTCAATCATGGTGCTACCCAACATTGATCTTATCTTATCGCTTGGGTGCAAACCAAGAAAAACTGCGCATTGCCAATATTGACTATGATAACAGCAGCATACAATAAGAATAGCCCAGCTATTCCGGTAGCTCACGTTAACATCGGCAATCCCGAAAAAGTCAAAGGTCAGCCCGGTGAAACCGGAAACCTCGAGCTATTTCGGCCCTGCCTTGCCCCTTCCCCAAGGAACTAATCTGACTTCGCCCTAAATAGTTCCGAACCACCCCGGGAGTGCAACCCAATCTTAGACCCCACACCCGTACACCTCTCTTCCCAACATATATATGTTAGCTTCTACGTCTTTTAAAACTGCTAATCTTCGTCCTTTCAAGTACACACGGATAATGTTCAAATTGTTAAGGCCCTCCGCGGCCATCTTAGCTCCCAGAATGGCATTGGCCACGCGTGTGACCGCCGTCCCTGCTTCTTTCAGGTTTATCTCCAAGATCAACTCAAAGCTACAAGCAGGATCTTCCCTGCCTTCAGATGCAGCAGACGCTGCTGCTACGGTCAATTCAGACCGTAGAGACATCCACAAGACCGATCATAATGCTACTTGGTTGGAAGCTTTGACGGAACGTGACAGACAATTGGCTGACGGTAAGGTTCTTGACTCTTATAGCTACATGAACCCTCAGACGACCGAAGTTGGAGAGAAAACCCGCTCAGAATCGTTCTCGTTTCTCGTTCTTCCCTTCAAGGACGACAAATGGCTCTGTGATGCTTACATCAACGCTTTTGGCCGGTTGAGAGCCGGCCAGTTGTTCCAGGACTTGGATGCATTGGCCGGAAGAATCGCATACCGTCACTGTGCTCCTGCCGAGCCCATGAACGTCACTGCTTCAGTGGATAGAATTTACATGGTGAAGAAAGTTGATGAGATCCAGAACTACAACTTCGTTTTGGCCGGCAGTGTCACCTGGACAGGCAGATCCTCCATGGAGATCACTGTGAAGGGATATGCATTTGAGGATCTGGTGCCTGAGGACATTTCCGAGGAAATTTTGCCCCACGAGAACGTTTTTTTGACTGCTAACTTTACCTTTGTTGCCAGAAATCCATTGACCCACAAGTCGTTCGCTATCAACAGATTGCTTCCTGTTTCGGAGAAGGAATGGTTGGACTACAGAAGAGCAGAGTCCTTCAACGCAAAGAAGAAGCTCGCCGCTAAAGACAAGTCGATTATCGAGCCTACAGACGAAGAGAACAGACTCGTCTATGACATGTGGAAGGCTTCAAGACAATTGACACCCGGATTCAACAGGAATGTCCAATTTATGAAGGACACCACTGTCACCTCCACTTTGTTCATGCAGCCTCAGTACAGAAACAGACACTCGTACATGATTTTCGGAGGGTATCTCTTGAGACAGTCGTTTGAGTTGGCATATTGTGCCACCGCTGCTTTTTCCTCGGCTGGCCCAAGATTTGTCTCTTTGGACTCCACGACTTTCAAGGCTCCAGTTCCTGTGGGATCTGTTTTGTCCATGAGTGCTTCTGTTTCATACACGGAACATCTCCACGACGCTAGCGACCATGAAGCAGGAAAGGACTCTCCTTTCAACTTGAAGGCTACAAACAAGATAGTGGACAACCCTGAGGCATTTTTGCTGGAGCCGGGAACTTTAGTTCAGGTCAAGGTGGATACCAAGATCAGAGACTTGGACTCGCCTGTTTCCAAGGAGTCTGGATGCTTCATTTACTCTTTCTTTGTTCCAAAGAGCAGCTACTCAGAAGACAAACCACACTACTCATCTGTTATTCCTCAAACATACTCGGAGATGATGGAGTACGTTGAGGGAAGAAGGAGAGCACAAGATACTGCCAACTACGTGGCCACCTTGCCAAAATGAAAGGTTTATAGATAAGTATCAAGTGATCATTAATTTTTATTATCTTTGAATTATATACGTAAAATTACATATTGGTGATGCAAAACTAACCTAACTCCTAAATCATACTATTTAAAACGTTCAATCGCTGTCTCCTTCATGGATTTGCGCTGTCTCGCCCGGATGCTCCATTTTCTGGTGATGGGCTGCATCTCGTAGACTTCCCTTTCTTGTGAAGTCCACTAACTTTGCCTTGTTGCCTCTTGACATGCCGTTGGTTTCTGATGAATTCGAGTACACCGATGTTGCAGATTTGTTAACGATGTTGAAAGCGTTGCTGCCCACTGCAACGTTGGTTTTTGGAGTAACTTCTTGGTCGAGAAGAAATGTCTCAGAATCTGGAGATGGGGCCAACGCTTCTTGAGAACGTCTCCATTCCACATTTCCCATAGATGTCTTCACGGGCTTGAAGTCTTCTTCTAATGAAAGGTGAGTGTCTGTGTCAATATCAGAGCTGAGACTTCCACCACCTTCGTTGAGAAATTTGGCCATCAAATTGTAGTTGGAAGACTCATTTGGAGCTTTGTACATAGTATCGCCACTGCGGTCTTCTTCTTCGTCGATGTTATTAAGATTTGTACCCGTTGGTCTGAGGGTTCCTGAACCTGGAGAAAGGGAGGATGCACGAAGCTCAGCAATGTTCCCATAACTGTCAAGCCTTTGCAAATTTCCAGAAGACGTGTCACGTACCAACGAATGGCGCAGGCTCAAAGTGTTGCCCACTGACTGGTTGGATTCACGGCCTGAATTGTCGTCCACGAGTCTCACCGAGAACAACTGCTCAGTGTTCACGGTATCCATCGAAAGCTGCGACGTGTGTCTCTGCAGCCTTAAGAAATTTTGCTTGATAGCGTTCAAGTCTGAAGTGTCATTAGCACGCCATGACTTGACAGGAATTTCTGAAGCATCAAAGTAGCGACTTTCATTATCTGAGTTCACATGAGTCAAGCTTGACAGTATCGACGAGTTGTCATTATCAAGCTTCAACGCATTCAATGCTCCAAGTTGCTTGGCATGTTCGGCATGGTCGTCCATATCGTAGGTAACACCAAATCCTGGGCCAGTGAGCTCGGGCTCCGTGGCAGGTCTTTCGGACTCCGCATCGTTGTCTCTTCTACGACGGCAACAGCAGAATAAAAGGAGCAATGCTGCCACAAGAAGTGCAAACAACGGCATACCAATAGCGAGCCCCAACACGAGTTTCTTGTGGTTGTCAGATGACGATTTACTCTGAGGTTTTGAGGCAGTAGATGTAGTCAGAGAAGACGAGACAGAAGAGCTTGTTGCGGCAGGTGAGGACGAGGACGAGGTAGAGGAAGAATTCAGTTCCTTTTGGACACCGATAATGTTAAACGAACGAGACTCGGAGTCGAAGTCCGATGAGGCTTTCACCATCACCTTGACGGAGTCCAAGTCCTTCGGAGCCAAACCGACAAGCGTCATGTTCAGCGAATAGTACGACAACCATGACGACGAGTTAAATGACACGTCCACGGTGGTTCCGTTGAATTCAGTGAAGTACGACTGCAATAACTGGTGTTGGAAGTACTCGTTTCTCGTGGCATTGACGTCAGGCAACGACTTTACGGTGAAAACCGAGTCCATCGAGTCAAACGAGTACGGCAACTCTACCACGTTTCCATATACATCCTTCACGACCACAGTGAAGTTGTCGAACGTGGAGCTGTTGGGAAACGTTCCGGTCAACAGGTAGTCCGACTCGTTAAAATCGATGTACGAAGGCAAGTCCTCTGATTGAACCAGAGAAATGTTTGCAGCAGTGATCAACGAGCCATCAAGATATACGTTAGAGAGTACCGGCACCGTATAGTCAAAGGCCGACCCGTAGGTGCCGTTGACCTTGATGGTCTCATTAAGCAGAGTGCTAAGCTGGTGCGCACCGACCACTAAGTAGAAGACTCCCTCCGCGCCCGCGAATCCCAGGTAGTCGGAGCCAATAAAGCTGAACCCATACAGAATGGACGGAGCAATGTCTGAAGTCACGGAGGGCACCGTGCCCGAAAATGTGTATGACGAGGCGTCGAACGTGATCCAGTTTGGGAGCGACGTTCTGTCCAGACTCCGCCCATAGTAGGAGGTAATCGGTCTGGAGGCTCCATCGTTCTCTGCGAAAACCAGAGTTCCAAACTGGAGCGAAAACTGCTCGCCTTCACGCACTACAAGTCCGTTGAGCCCATTGGTCTGGCCGTACTTTGCAATGGAGGTGAACATCACGTCGCTGCTGCTGAGACGCAACCCGGAGCTGGCTGAGACCAACATGGCGTAGGACTTGGTGAGGGTCGAGTTATCGGCGGAGTCTGTGCCCGTCAACGAGATATAAAACTCGCCCACGTCGGTACTGCTGGGCGTCCCCGCGAAAGTGCGAGACTGCGAGTCGAAAGAGAGCCATTGAGGCAAGCCGTCTGCAGAGTATTGGATGGACCCTCCCGCACTGGAGCGGTAGGTGATGTCTGCGAGAGTAAACAGGTATTTTTGGTCCACACGAGCCACATTGGGGAGCTGTTCGTTCATGGGCCACCCCACATAGACGGCCCACGCTGGTGCTAGAAGAAACCACCAAAACATGAGCGTGGGAAGGGAATTGAACGGAAACAAATTGAAAACACAAGCAGATGAAGAAAAAATAAAAAGTCTATGACAGATTGGAATACCTCAGCACAGTTGTAGATGGTGGAGCAGGGGCTCAATTAATGTTTAGGCGACGTGCAGTGCGATCTGAGCGTGGATTCGCGCCGTCAGGCACTAGGACATAGGGCCAAGGAGTAGTGGCAGGAGCTGCGAAATCACAAAATAGAGGCCCGGTGCCGCACTGGAATGTGAAAGTAATGTTAAAAGCGGACAACGAAATCCAGTGCTACTACTACTTGAACGCTCACAAGGGAGTGGAGAAATGTGAATTACATGAAAAATATGATCAAACATGAAGGGAAAGGGAATGAAGGGAAAGGGAAGATAACGTGAAGGTAACTGTAAGCGAGGAAAGATATTTTATTGTTTGAGTGGTTTGCCTTTTTGCCCTCTGGTGATTTTCTTGTCTACGCCAGCCTCGCGGGCGCTTCCAATTTGGTCTCAATTCGGCCCTAACTTGGTGGTCATTAATTCTCGTGTCATGTGTTTGGGGCCTAGTGCGGCGTGGTTTTGTTGACGTGAAGTGGCGCGAAATGCGCGTGTTGGCGAAACTCGCGGCCCAAACAATGGCCCGCGACTGAGACATGGGTAGATTAGGCCCTAAAGTGCACTCATAGCGTGTTTTCATTGCTGCACGCTGTGGTGGCTTTGTAGGCTTTGTATCGTACTGGCAAGAGAATAGACTTTTAATGGGTCGATGGAGCGCAGAGATGTTGTGAATGGCGAGCACCGGCTCTATTGGGGTTGTTTGAGCACTGAATTGGCCCAGATGTGACGGTTTGGGAACCGGTTTCGGGCCACAGTTTGGGCTTAATTTAGTTGTTTTTTCTTGCACTGGGTCGCGACTCATATTGGCCCGGTGCGGCATTTGGGGCCAGACAACGTATGGGAGAATGTCCAATGCTCGTTTTTTTAGCTTTCAAAAGTGTATTACGCTGAATGCCTACTGGAAAGTGAAGAAACGAAATCTCGTAATGGGATAGAGCAATTAATTTCGTAATGGGACAGAGCAACATATTTCGTAATGAGACAGAGCAACGATTTCGTAATGAGACAAGCCATAAAGTCGTTAATGAGACAATCCAATGAATTTCGTAATGAGACAAGATGATAAATTTGGTGATGAGACAGAGCAACATATTCCGTGATCATACAAGGCTATAAATGAGACGAAACAAGAAATTTCGTAATGAGACAAGCCATAAAGTCGTTAATGGGACAAGCCATGAAGTCGTAAATGGGACAAAGCAACATATTTCGTAATGAGACAGAGCAACGATTTCGTAATGAGACAAAGCAAGATACTCCGTAATGAGACAAGCCATGAAGTCGTAAATGGGACAAAGCAACATATATCGCAATGAGACAGCAACGATTTCGTAATGAGACAAAGCAAGATACTCCGTAGTGTGTCAAAGTAACAACTTTCGTAATGAGACAAGCCATAAAGTCGTGAATGGGACAATCCAATGAATTTCGTAATGGGACAAAGCAACATATTTCGTAATGAGACAGAGCAACATATTTCGTAATGAGACAGAGTAACATATTTCGTAATGAGACAGAGCAACATACTCCGTAGTGGGACAAAGTAACAACTTTCGTAATGATACAAGCCATAAATGAGACGAAACAAGAAATTTCGTAATGAAACAAAGCAATAAATTTGATAATGGTACAAGCAACATATTTCGTAATGATACAAGGCTATAAATGAGACGAAACAAGAAATATCGTAATGAGACAAGCCATAAAGTCGTTAATGGGACAACCCAATAAATTTCGTAATGAGACAAAACAATGAATTTGGTAATGGGACAAAGCAACATATTTCGTAATGAGACAGAGCAACATATTTCGTAATGAGACAGAGCAACGGTTTCGTAATGAGACAAAGCAAGATACTCCGTAATGAGACAAGCCATGAAGTCGTTAATGGGACAACCCAATGAATTTCGTAATGAGACAGAGCAACATATTTCGTAATGAGACAACGCAATAAATTTGGTAATGGGACAAAGCAACATACTCCGTAGTGTGACAAAGTAACAACTATCGTAATGATACAAGGCTATAAATGAGACAAAGCAAGATACTTCGTAATGGGACAACCCAATGAATTTCGTAATGAGACAAAACAATAAATTCGGTAATGGGACAAAGCAACATATTTCGTAATGATACTTCGTAGTGTGACAAAGTAACAACTTTCGTAACGAGACAAGCCATGAAGTCGTTAATGGGACAACCCAATGAATTTCGTAACGAGACAAAACAATAAATTCGGTAATGAGACAAAGCAACATATTTCGTAATGAGACAGAGCAACATATTTCGTAATGAGACAAGCCATGAAGTCGTTAATGGGACAACCCAATGAATTTCGTAATGGGACAGAGCAACATATTTCGTAATGAGACAGAGCAACATACTCCGTAGTGTGACAAAGTAACAACTTTCGTAATGATACAAGGCTATAAATGAGACAAAGCAACATACTTCGTAATGAGACAAGCCATGAAGTCATTAATGGGTCAACCCAATGAATTTCGTAATGAGACAAAACAATAAATTCGATAATGGGACAACGCAACTTATTTCGTAATGTGACAACGTAATAGACTTTATAATGATAGAAGGCAAGGAATTCCGTAATGACATAAGCCAATAAATGAGACGAAACAAGAAATTCCGTAACGAGACAAAGCAATAAATTTGGTAACGGTACAAGCAAGAATTTTGTAATGATACAAGCAACAAAGTCGGTAATGGATAGAATATCTCGGGAATTCCGTAATACCATGTACTGTTCTGCCGGTCTATCAATGTCTCTTGGGATCTTCATAGAGTTCGCTTAGAAATTCAGTAATACCATGTACTGTACTGCCGGTCTATCAATGTCTTTTGGGATCTTCATAGAGTTCGCTCAAATGTAACTTTCACTTTCTCCAACTCACCTCTAACATCAATACCAAGCCAGCCTCTCCATGCATGTATTTATTGTCTATGTAACCATCTTGGCGCGTAGTACACCGCTGCTACGCCAGCATACCCAAATATCAACCCCACCAACTTCTCCGTCAACAGGTGGAAGTACATGTTGGTCATGAGTAGCATGAACCACCACAACGAAAGAAGTAGCACCACCGCCACCTGTGGAGTCGTCCGTACAACGGCCACGGCACGCTCCACCGCGCTTTTACTCGATGCCCGTATATTCGCTTGCAACTTGCGGAGAAACACACTCCATCCTTGCCAATATGGCTTGATCTCGTGGAACAAGTAAAGCGACGAGTGCACAAGCAAGAAGACGTGGCCCAGTGGATCGTGGCCACCCTCCCATGTGCCTCGCAACCGGCGGCATGTCGACGAAGAAACCTGGCGAGACTCAAATGCTCCGTTGGTTTCCTGAAAGAGACTAACCATCAGCTCGCCATTGAGCCAAGAAACCCGCTCACTGGCGATATTACTACATTTTCCACCTGTAAACAAAAATATTTTGTCCATGATCGGGTGGCCAAAGCACCACTGCGTGAAGAGAATCCACCAGATGGTAGCTAGTGCGTACCGTACAATGGCCCTCGTCACCACCTTGCCATCTGGACGCTTGGCCAACTCGACGCCGTAGAAAAGCACAATGACAAACGTGGTCCATCCCCAGCCCTTTTTGACAAACCATTGGTTGAAAATGTTGCCTTTGTCATTGTAATAGTTGTACACTTCTTCCTCCTGCGATAACACATGAAGTAACTTTCCCAAGAGAAAATTCAATAGAAATGACGCCGCATATGCCAACTCGGCAAATGTGCATCGCCAACGTTCGAGCAAACGCATCGAATGTTTAGCCTTGGCCATATGCTGGTCGTATATAGCTTCGTTATTCATGATGGCAAGTGTTGAGTTGGGCAACCATTGGTGTGTGTGCAGTAGGCCGTCAGCAATTCCAGAAGTCAAGGCAACGGAATCTTTTCGGACGGTAGAGAATCTTGTTTCATGAGCATGGATTTGTTCTAAATTCAGGGGATCATTAGCATTTTTGCTTTCTTTTTAACCTTCATTTGTTCCTGTTGAAATCTCACATCGATGCTCTTTCACATCTCACCTCTATACTTTAAATAGACTCCTCCACACTAACTGCACATATTTTTGGATGGCGGAAATGTTTGCTTTGAAGGATGGAGTTGCTTTCAAAGAAAGACAGTTGTCGTTAATATTTCTTACGTTTGATCTCTCTTTCTTTTTAAGCTGAAACCTCCCAACCAAGCCGGTTCACATCTCACCTCTATACTTTAAATAGACTCCTCCACACTAATGGCCGGAGTGTCCAATTCTTGCGGCGTCTGCTTCAATGGAGTCAATCTAGAGAGTAAACACTTCTATTCTTCTGACTTCTTTTCTTTTCCTTCTTCCTTCTTTTCTTCTCCTTCCTCCTTCTTCTCCTCTTCCTTCTTCTCCTCTTCCTCCTTCTCTTTGGACAGACCAAAAAGTTCCTCCAGGCTCTGCCATCTTTTCACCATATCATTCATCAAACTGTTGATCAACTGCGGGTTGACTATGCTCTTCCTGAACTCTTCACTCTGCAATAGAGTCAAGATGTGTAGACAGTTGGGATACACTACATATTTTGCGTATTTGGCATCCTTCCAGTAATTTAAGTACTTGAGGTAATTGATGAACGCTGGGTCAGACAAGTAGTCGTTCTGCGCCAACCAATTCACATACTGAATGTTGGCTAACGACTGGACAAACTCAAGCTCCACTTCCCATCGCGTAGGAAGTTCGTCTATTTCAGCCATGTTGGTTTGGTGGACTCAGAAATGAATTAAATTCACTTGGGGAAAACAAATGAACAAGAAGTAAGAGATAGAAGTGAAGTCCAAGCGAAATCTTACTTACTTTTTAGTCTTAGGCAATTCCAATGGTCTTTTGCTCCAAGGCAGCAATACTTTTTGATCTTCACAAACTTCTACTAGTAAACTTTACGCTAATGTCACTAAGTGCACACCTCTTAACTGATCTAAACAACCTACACCTTTATCGTCAAAAGCATCTCTGGTTACTTAGGTTAAGGATTTTGCTCTTTCCATACAATATTTCCACTTTAAATTTCACAGTTATGTCTCGCCAGGCTGCTTTGGAGAAAGAATTGGACCATCTCACTGGTCTCAACAATATGGCTGACCAGCTACTAGAAACCATCAAAAAGACCCAGCAAAACATCGCTACTTCAAAAAAAGCTACAGATAGCACATCAGCATTGCTTGAAGATTGGATCAAGATCCTAAATCAGACGAAATTTGTGGGCGATGTACTTGAAAGTCCAAGTTGGAAAGGTCCTAGAGATTTCGATACAGAGAATGTTCAGTCCATGGACAAGGAGGAAGCGCAGCTTGATGCCGAGCTCCAGGCACTAGAAAAGGAAAACTCAACGTTGCAGCAACAACTTGACTCTATTGGCTCGCTGCTGCCAGTGCATGGAGCTAAGAGAATCAGAAGGTGAGTAATATATGTAGGTTAATAGTCACTACGCGGTGGACATAAATGGACATAAATACGCTAATGTAGCAAATACAAATTTACTTGAAGATGCTTGTGATCAAGTCGCCCGAGTCAACCGAGTCGCCTTCCTTGATCTCGAGGTCGCCAATCTTTCCGCTGACCGGCGCACTGATCACCATCTCCATTTTCATGGCACTCAACACCGCAACTGGGTCTCCCTTCTTCACCTCTTGGTCCTTCTTGACTCTGACTTCAACAACAACACCAGCCATTGGGGCTCCCACATCGTTTGGCTGGGATGCCTTAGGTCTGGTCTTAGTCTCGATGGAGATGGTCTTGTCGTCAATGGTGACAGATCTCATTTCACCATTCATTTCAAAAAACACCTCACGAGTACCGGTCAGCTTAGAGATCTCTCCAACAGCCAACAACTTGATGATCAATGTCTTACCCTGCTCGATGTCAACAACAATCTCCTCGTTGATCTCCAATGGCTTCAAGAAGTAACGAGTTGGCAAAACAGCCAAGTTTCCATACTTCTCCACGATATCACGGTAGGCCTCGTAGACCTTAGGGTACATGACGTAAGAAGCTATGTCACACTCAGTAATGTTGTCGTCGTAACGAGAAATCAACTCTTCCTTCACCTTGGCGAAGTCAACAGGAGACAAGGTCAAACCTGGTCTCTTGTTCAACTTTGGTCTCTTGTTGCCCAACATGTTGGTTCTCAATGGCTCGGGGAAACCTCCGTAGGGAGTGCCCATCAAACCCTCCATGAAGTCCAAGACGGAGTCTGGGAAGTCCAACTCTGGAGCCAATTTGATGACATCCTCCTCAGACAAGTTGTTAGAGACCATGAATTGAGCCAAGTCACCAACCACCTTGGAAGTTGGGGTCACCTTGACAACGTCACCCAAAAGCTTGTTGGCAACCTTGTACTTTTGCTTTGTCAACAACCATTTCTCACCCAATCCCAATTGCTGGGCTTGGAAGAGCAAGTTCGTCAATTGACCACCAGGGATCTCGTGCTGGTACACTTCTGGATCTGGACCCTTCAAGTCGGCCTCGAAACAAGAGTAGAGCAATCTCATCTGAGCCCAGTAGTTGTCTAACTCTCTGACCAAATCCTCGCTCAATCCGTGATTCACTTCACCTTCAAAAGAGGCAAGCAAGGCACTGATGGATGGTTGAGAGGTCATACCAGACATGGCGTTAGAAGCAGCGTCAACCACGTCAGCGCCGGCCTTGGCAGCAGCATCCATACTGGCAACACCAGTACCGGCAGAGTCGTGGGTGTGTACGTGGATTGGCAAGTCTGGATACTTGGCTCTGATACTTCCTACCAAGAGGCTAGCAGCCTTTGGCTTCATGGTACCAGCCATATCCTTGATACCCAAGAAATGAGTGCCCATCTCCACAATCTTGTCAACAACACCCAAGTAGTAGTCTAAGTTGTACTTCTTGCCGGACTGCAACATGTCACCAGAGTAACAGACAGTTGCTTCGATAACACCGCCCGCCTTCTTCACAGCGTCGACTCCAACCTTTAACTGGTCCAAGTCGTTAAGAGCATCAAAGACTCTGAAGATATCAACACCATTGTCCTTAGCCTGCTTGACGAAATGGTCAATTGCGTTATCTGGCAACGAGGAGTAAGCCACGCCGTTGGCACCCCTCAACAACATCTGGAATGGAATGTTTGGCACCAAAGCTCTCAACTTTCTCAAACGAGCCCATGGATCCTCGTAAAGGAATCTCATGCTGACGTCGAAGGTGGCTCCACCCCAACATTCCAAAGAGAAAGCACCGTTTAATGCGAAAGCAGTAGTACGGGCAATGTTAACCAAGTCAATGGTCCTGACACGGGTAGCCAACAAGGACTGGTGAGCATCTCTCCAGGTGGTGTCTGTGATCAAAGTTCCGTTGAATTCTCTGACCTGCTTTGCAAACTTCTCTGGACCCTGCTCAAGAAGAATTTGTCTCCAACCTCTTGGAGAGACTGGGCCATCGACAGAGATAGGATTACCAGTCTTTGGGTCGTGCAACACTGGGATCAAAGCCTCGGAGTTGAGCTTAGGAAAGCCAACCTGACCCTTGATGGAGGATCCGTTGACGGCCAAGTCTCCAAGATAGTTCAACAACTTGCTTGCTCTGTTTTGAGAGCTGATCATCTGGAACAAAGATGGGGTGTCGTCGATAAAAGTAGTCCAGCAGTCACCCTTGATGAAAGTCTCGTTAGTAAGCATGGCCAACAAGAATGGAATGTTGGTCTTGACACCTCTGATTCTAAACTCAATCAAGGCTCTCAACATCTTTCTTCTGGAAATCTCGTACGTGGAACCCGAACAACTGCACTTGACCAACATGGAGTCGTAATGAGGAGAAATCACAGCACCGGCGAATCCGTTACCACCGTCTAATCTGACTCCGTTACCACCAGCGGAACGGTAAACCTCGATCTTACCAGTATCTGGCTGGAAATTCTTGGCTGGGTCCTCGGTGGTGATTCTACACTGAATAGCATATCCACGGGTAGTGATCTTGTCCTGGAGCAAGCCCAACTGTTGCAAAGAGGCACCAGCAGCGATCTGGATCTGAGCAGCAACAATGTCGACTCCGGTGATCTCCTCAGTGATGGTGTGCTCAACCTGGATTCTTGGGTTGATCTCGATAAAGTAGTGTCTGTTCTGCTCGTCCACGAGAAACTCGGCCGTACCGGCATTTCTGTAGTTAGCAGACTTGGCCAACTTGACAGCATCGGTTAAGATGGCGTCTCTGACGCTCTTAGGCAAGCTCTTTGCTGGGGCAACCTCAATCACCTTTTGATGTCTTCTCTGCACAGAACAGTCTCTTTCAAACAAGTGGATGACATTGCCGTAGTTATCAGCAAGCAACTGCACCTCAATGTGCTTCGGCCTGTCCAAGAAACGTTCAATGAAACAGGTACCATTGCCAAAAGCAGTCAATGCCTCTGATCTGGCTCTGTTGAAGGCGTCGTCGATGTTGTCACCTTCTCTAACCACTCTCATACCACGGCCACCACCACCAAAGGCAGCCTTGATGATGACTGGGTATCCGTACTTCTCGACGAAGGCCTTGGCCTCCTCAGTGGTGTCAATTGGGCCTGGAGTACCTGGAACAACTGGGACATTGTTGTCCAAAGCCAAAGTTCTGGCCGAGACCTTGTCACCAACAGCGTCGATGGTCTTGTAGGAAGGACCGATCCAGGCAATTCCAGCCTCCTCGACCTTACGGGCGAAAGTGGAGTTCTCGGAAAGGAAACCGTAACCTGGATGGATCATGTTGACGTCGTGCTTTTTGGCTATTTCGATAATCTCGTCGATTTGCAAGTACGCTTGCACTGGCGAATACTGGCCTTTCTTGCCAATGACGTACGACTCGTCCGCCTTCAATCTATGCATGGACAATCTGTCCTCGTGGGCATAGATGGCAACAGTTTGCATGGACAACTCGTGGGCCGTTCTGAAGATTCTGATTGGAATCTCACCACGGTTGGCCACTAGAATCTTGTTCATAGGGCCCAACACGGTGGATTCTCTTCTCATTTGGTTGATTCTCACGCCTTCAGAAGAGCTGGGCGCAAGGTAAGACATGGTGCCGCTTCAAAAAAAAAAAAACGATAAAGAAGAAGAAATCGGAAACTGGTGGATAGGAAAAAAAACTATTGATTAGACTCCTTTGCACTGCAGAAAGAGTAAAAGGTCGATTCTGGTAGCTTGCCGGCCTGTATAATGAGGATCTCACTGGATAGCAATCGGTGGAATCTCCGAAGTGGAAGCTTGAGATAACGGGGGATTCCTATTCGGGACGTGGAAGTTGGAACCGAAAAGCAGAAAAGCCAGAAAAGCCTGAATTTATGTACCGTGATCAACACGAGAAGCTGGGTGGAAAACTGCTGTTTATATATTTTTTTTTCCTAGTCATCTAGTCATGGATAATACAGCGGTTTCTTACCCGCACAATATTAGTGTGATGCACTCCTGCATGTCGGCCCTCTACTGAACGAAGGAAGTTGAACTCCGAGCCTGGGGTCACCGGAAGAATACTGACAGCTTGTTAATTGTTCGGGCCGATGGATACTTTCATGAGGTTTATCAGAACATTGCTTGTCCGAATAGATGTGGATTGGGATGGTGTGTTTTTCGGCCCTGAGCACATACAATGTGAAAATTTTTTAGTACTTTTTAGGCTTTCCATGCGGCGACGGGCTGCCTAATTAGGGCGGGATCACATGAGCGAATCTAGTGCGCATGTGTCTATTGGACGACTAGACGTAGTGAAACCTATAGATTTATGACGAGAAATGGCAGAAGGGCGGAGTTTTTTTTTTCTCTTTTTTCTTTCTTTTCCTCTTAAATTATCAAGACATCTCACAAATGGTGTTTGCTACAAGAAAACAACCCGTTTGCCTTAAAAAAGACACCAGCGTTCTACCCATTCCAGCATAAGCGGAATTCTCGGAGTTTGAGTCATAGAAAGTCCGATGCCAGCAAATTGCAGGAAATGAATCATCCTTGGCGGTGTGCGCACGCCATTTGTGGAGCGGGCACCTATGATTGGCCCGATTAATCGGTGCACTCCACGAACAGCCGGTGACGTGGTGAAGTCAACAGGGTCATCAAGGGCCGCTGCCGGAGCAATTTGGTAGAAGACGATAGGGATACCGGCCATTGTGCAGGGGTCCGTGGGGATGTCTAAAGCCGGTGGTGATCTACAGAACGAATTGGATTGGCGCAGTGGATGGAGATTGTGTTGAAGTTAGGAGTTGGAAGTTGACAGGTTCTGGTGTTGAGAGGTTTTCAGGTAGAGGCAAGAAATAAGTCTGAGAATACAGTGCGATCAATGTAACAACCATGGAGGTGGTTTAGGAATATAGGGTGAATATAGGGAGGATATAGGATGGATATAGGATGGATATAGGGTGAATAAAATGAGAATTATGAGGATATCATGAGAAGAATAAAGAATAATATGAAAATAAATTTCGAAGAATATGGGAATATCATGAGAAAATTTTATGAACAGAGGGAGAAGTGTGAGAGATTAATGTGAGAAGAGAGTGAAAATAATATGAGAATAATACAAGAAGTATGAAGAATAATATTAAAATAAAATGGGAAGAATATGGGAATATCATTAGAAAATTTTATGAATAGAGGGAGAAGAGTGTGAGAAGAGAGTGAAAATGATGAGAGAATAATGAGAGAATAATTTGAGAATAATGAAAAAATTTGAAAACAAGGTGAGAATAATTTGAGAATAATGTTAGACTTTGAAACCCAGGTGAGAATAGTGTAAGAATAATGTAAGAATAATGACGTTGATATGAGAATAAAACAAACGAAAAGATGGTGAAGCATTTAGTGAAAAACTGTTTGACAATTCAGCGATTGATGAAAATATATCGTGATCAGAAAGTAGAATTAAAGGAGACATCGTATACGATACTGCACTCCTGATGGGAAGATAAAAATATATAAAATATGGAGAACTGGTCTAAAATATGGGGACCATGAAGGAACAAAAAATAAGCCTAAACTCACCAAGTCGCATGATCTCAAAATCAGAAAAAAGAAAATTCTCAGCCGAGATTTATCAGACTGAACTGTGGAGAACAAGAAAAAACCGGCGCTAGAAATTTATCAGAGCATTTTTTCGGTGAGAATTTTTCTCGCCGGTACACCGATTTCCATTGTCAGGTCAGAGGAACAGTGAACCCGAACCCATTGAGATTCACTATGAAAGGGTCGGCTCCAAACAGAAAACTCGCTCCAAGTCCGCATCCGACAAGCCCTCCGACAAGCCCTCCGATAAGCCCTCCAGATCCCCCTCCTTCACCGCAGCCAAGTGTGGTTGGGCAAATGTCTCCTGATGAAATCACGTTACTTCGCACTATCACATTCGGAGTTAGCAGTAGTAGGCACAGAAAATTTGGAGAAATTTGTAACCCTACGCGGTATATATAGCGAGACATTTCCCTCCCTTGTACTTCAACGTTATTCACCGTAATGATTAGAGCATTTTCTACCTCTGCTGTTTCTGCCTTCAAGAAGGAGTCTGTTCAACAATTTAACAATTTGGTCAAGGCTGCTGCCTCTCCCAAGAAGTGGCAGCCAACCACCGGTAACTCGTTCAGATCTTTTGCTGAGTACCGGTTGAAGGCTGTCAATCAGTCTCCTTTGAAGGTCAGATCTCTCAACAGAAAGGGCAACTAGATGTTGTGGGCGCTGGGAGGCTTTAATTTATAAATTCTACTGGTTTTACTGGTCTACGGTTCAATTCTTCACGAAGCTACGTACTATTCAAAATGCTAAATTGGTTTTTTTTTTCACATCCTGTAGATCGCACTAGCATCGCACGCCGTTCACTGGCCAGAGATAAGCGATTAACCTGGCCATAATTTCGGACATTAACGTGCGAGATGCGGAACAGAAGATCCGCATCGAGCAACCTTTGACCCACGGGGTCGTGTGTCCGATGGTTTGCCTTATTTCCGTTTTGTAGAGCCAAATAGACCGAGGTGCTGCATGTGTTTCGGGCCGATGGGGCTTTCGTTAGGGAGGTTATCTGACCTCGGCCTAAAGGGTGGAGAAGGCGACTTTAAGCAGATTAGAGAAAAAATCAGGAAAGAGAGAGAGAGAAAGAGAGTGTGTGTGAGAGAGTGAGAGAGAGTGAGTGAGAGAGAGAGAGAGAGAGTGAGAGAGAGAGAGAGAGAGAGAGAGAGAGTTGATGGGGCATTGATGAGAAGAAATGAATCAACATCAATTTTTGATCAAAAAGTTTTCTTATTGCATTTGAGTTGGATCGCCTGTTGAGGCGAAGATGTATTAGGGAAAATACATGCCACCACCTAAATAATTGAGTGTGCAAAAGATGAAATTCACCAATAAAATGTTTAGTAAACCTGGTTATAAACATGGTGATAAACTTGGTTTTGCTTTGTGTATCTTTTCAGTCAAGAAAGCTCAAGTCAATCTGTGCCTTCGTGGCTCGATAAACTGCGATTTCATATCTTGCCAGTCTTATCTATGTGGCACCGCCGATTATCCCTGACTAGACTGCGTGCTGACCGCAAAGCGATCATTCTAGAATAATCATACGGAAGGTTTCTTCTTGATGATAAGTTTTCCTTATTTTTCGTATTTTACGATCTTCAGTAGATCAGTTCAACCTCACGATTTTAGAACAGTTTGCTCTTATCGTCATACCTACACTCACAAAAATTACCCACGTCCCATCTCCTCACTTCGTAACACGATAATAATGAGAACAGTATAATCCATAAACTTAGAAAACCCTTTTTTCTTCCAATCTGTTCTAACTTTTATGCTGTTTCATTTCTTCTTCGTAATCATTTCGTGTCCTATTGCCACTACTACCAGCTTTTCCCTGTTGGCCCGTCAGCATGCACGCCCAATTAATTTTGGCTGCGAAATAATATAGGATCCTTTACAGTGTGGCTCCAAAACTATTTCTTCGTTCGCGTTATCTACTCGACTTTACTAACAACCAGAGCGAACCCATCAAAGTCAAATTGGCGCTTATCAATGATCAACAAATAAAATTAATAAATCAAGTATATATCCTTATTTTAATTAACGTATATATTACCATCAATTATTAAATAATTGGATAATAAGACCAGTATTAAAATTTGGTGGTTATTTAAATGTGTCCAAAAAATTCAAATCTTCGGCACGTATGAATACTACTCTTTCTACCTTTGGTGGTTGAATATATATTCCCTTCAAGTATATATAGATATATATAAAAACAAATCAACATATAGATAAATCCAAGTATATACAAATCAACGATAGACAAATCAACATATAGATAAAGATGTATATACAAATCAACGATACTCAAATCAACGATACACAAATCAACCAATACACATATCATCATGATTTGTCAGCTTCCCTGTGGTGATCCGAAACTAAATTCTCAAGTACAGTACTGAGCCCTACACATAGATTGTAGTCCCCGATTCGGTCTTGGGTACCTGCTTTCCCTATTGTTTGCTACTGGTGCCATCTCCCCATTTTCAGCTACATTTCCTTAGTGGATCGCTTGGCCGGATCGCGAAGTAGCACCATCATCAACGTGATCCACAATTCGCATAATCTTTCATTCTTTTCACATTTTCACCATTTTTCTCAAAATCTTCTCGCTTTGCAGATCGGGTGTATACGATGTCGAATTTTTGACACATAACGTACATCTGCCACTCCTCATCAAGCTAATCAAACTGCAGCTTGTGATCTACTATCCACGTGACATGGCGAAGCCTGCGTCTGATTGGTTGTCACGTGACATGACACCATCTTCCTTTACCGTTTACTATTAGGATGTCTGGGCCCACGGATGCATTCGCTGCCATCAGACACTGCTTTCTCCTGTACTTGAGCACATATCCAAGCTGATTGTAAGGTGTGGTAAGACACCACAGTAAATCAAGTACAGCCAATGGAATTTTTATACTCTGTTCAATTTGCTTAGTGCTGCCTTCTATATATATAGCTTTCGGTACCGGTTTCAACACGTGAATGCCGAATTGACTGTCACTAGGTTTGTTACAAGGTTTGTTACGACATCTGTCAAGTTACTTAAATAGTTTACGCTAGAGATGCAAGAGACCTCTTCAGCTCTAATCGACCAGTTGGTCTATATCGATAACTTCATCAATAGCGGCACAGGTGACACCCCGAACTTGGACGTGGACGAACAGCTATCTTTAGACTTGGCTGCATTTGCCGACGATCTGTTCATATTCCCAGAAGAAGAGAAGCCTTCCCGATCCGATGACGACAATGAAAACAACGAAAATCATGCGAAAAGAGACATTCTGGACTTGTCCGGAGTGGACAGCTTTAATAACAACTGGTTTGATCACCACGACACTCTCGGCAGTACCCACGATAACACCGGTGGCCGTAAACTGGAGGGGAGCAGGGCACTAGCCAAGATTAACGAGAGCACGAAACTTGCGAAGTTGAATAGAACAAACCACTACGGCAACCATTCGCCGTCTCCTGTGCACCAGGGCGAAACTTTCAAGGATTCCGCCCCTATAATGAAGACTGAGATTCCAGACTTGTCGAATCTTCCGAAGTTTCCAGTCCCTCCAGGAGCCAAGTCGTCGCTCCAACAGGCTGGACTCTCGCAGAATCAGATAGACTTGCTTTCTGCACTCATAGCGCAACACCAAAGCTCGCTAGGCAATGTAATTCCCGGTGCAGACACCAAAGGTGGCTCGAGTCGTAACTCTAGCAACAAGCAACACAACATGCCACATGCCATTGCCCCCACGCTAGCGTCGAATGGGCATCTTCTGGTTGACACTCTCATTCTGAATGAGCTAGAACCTTCTGCTCCGCTTTCAGGCGGAAGAAACAACCACACTGGTGGTCATGCCAATGACAGTCCTGGGAGTATGTACAGCTCGGGATACAGCAGCGGCGGCAACTCGATGCTTTCCACCCCACTTGTTTCTTCTAGAGGAAGTGTGAGTTGGGGTAGTTCGGGCCTGAATCCAGCGGATTTGGACAAGAGGAAACGCAACACAGCTGCCAGTGCCAGATTCCGCATTAAAAAGAAGCTCAAGGAAAAGGAAATGGAACATAAAATCGATCAGCTAGATGAGATGATCAAGAACTTTGAGCTCAAAATCAGCGAGTTGGAGATGGAAAACCGTCTCCTCAAGAATCTCATCATCGAGAAGGGCAATCGCAACTCTGACCAGGAGTTAAAGTTGTTGAAGGAAAGAATCAGGCTTCAAAAGTAAGGTTATACTAAAAATATTTTAATTCTTCATTCAGGAAACAAGTATGATTTGTAGAGGTAGATGTTCGAGAGACGTTCACAAGAGCTCTGGCTATGATTCTTGTGTGTATTATCCATACTACAATCTGTATTTTAGGTTATCTAGACTACATTGCCGCATATTAATGAATGTTTGCCATTTGTTTATGCTTATCTCTTATCGTATCTTGTGCATTGCTGGATTGAATTATTTAATATCAAGTGATAATTTGTGTATAGAATGAGATGGGCTATTTGAGTGTTATTTCATCTCAACAATCTAGTTCAGCATTTAGTTTACCTTTCATACTACAGTGAACCATATCGATACTAAAGTAAAGCATCGATATCAAAGTAAAGCATCGATATCAAAGTAAAGCATCGATATTAAAGTAAAGCATCGATATTAAAGTAATGCATCGATATTAAAGTAATGCATATCGAAGCCCAAAGTACTCCGTATTAATACTTCAATGCACTTTGTCGATATTTCAGTCGACTATATAAATACTAAAGTGCAGCATATGATGCTACAGTACACAATGTCTATATTTTAGTACTCCAACAAATACTTCGGTGCACCATATCAATATTCAGTACATCATATAAATACAATTGTAGAGCATATCGATTCTAAATGCACCGTATCACTACCCTATCGATACCTCAGTGCAACATATTGATACCTCAGTGCAATATATTGATACCACTGTACATCATATTGATACTACATTATATTGATACTACTGTACATCATATTGATACTACTGTACATCAGATCAAACTAGTGTACACCATAGCAACAATAAAGTACACCTTATAAATACTAAAGTACACCATATCAATACTAAGTACAGCATACTAATACTAAAGGACATCATATTAATACTAAAATACAGCATAGGGATACTAAAGAACATAATGTCGATATTTAAGTACATCATACCAATACTTCAGGGCACCTCTTCGATACTAAAGTACATTATGTCGATATTTTAGTACACCATATCAATATTCAGTGCACCATATAAATGCAAAAGTAGAGCATATCGATTCTAAATGCACTGTGTAAACACCATATCGATCCTATTGTAAATTATATCGAAAGTTCAGTGCACCACATTGATACTATTGCACAATCATCTAGAACTACTGTACACCATATCAACAAATAAATACACCATATGGATGATAAAGTACACCAGATCTAAACCGTTCAGCTTAATACTACACGTAAATAGTACAGTCACTTTGCAGTCCCACGAATGTGAATTCAATCACAACAGCCTTCGATGTCGTGTGTCTATACAAGCCTCCCGTAAGTGGAATCAGTTTGCATTGCAGCTTTCATTGCAGTTTTCATTGCAGTTTTCATTGCAGTTTTCATTGCAGTTTGGACTGGTGCTGTTCCCTCATGGTTGGGCCCCATTTCAAGTCTATAAACCATTCTATAATATTCCAGCCACACCAACAAGCCCTAACCTGTGAACAATTAACATGCACCTCTTCACAGTTAGCATCTACTCCATATCATGATCATTCGAAGATCGACGAAACCGAAGCTTCTTCATCGTCTTCCACCCAGAGTAGTCTTTGATGTTGTCCACTATAGACCCAATCGACGAGCCTCTAGAAGATGCTCGAGTCGATATGGTTCCTGACAGCGCAGTCCGACTGCGAGGCAGGTCCACATTCAGCTCGGTACGACTAAGCACATGCACGGACACACCAACCAGCTCCTTGTTCTGTTCGAACTGCTCAAGTGCCTTGTCCCAATGGGCCCTGAGCTCGGCCGGTTTGTGCTCAGAAGCATGTGGAAACAGCGACCTGGGGACATTCTCAAACACCACCGCGCAGTTTTTATCGCTTGTCGGTAGCGACGTCTTGAACTCGGGAGGAACAATCTCCAGGCGCCGCCGCCGGGTTGACCGGTCGTTGTTCATTTCTCGTGTGTGGTTGACAAACTCATTGAAGCTGTCCAAGAGAAGTTCATAGATCAAGCCACGAATGTGGCAAAGCTGCTTTTCACTCGGAAGAATCTCGCCATGGAGGTCTTGGCGGATCAGGTATGGGATGTTGATTTCCTTGATGGCGTCGTCTTGTAAGAAAACCTTATGCATGACTCTCCACTGGTGCAAGAGACGATCGTTTTCCATTATGGCGCTGTCGCTGAGAAGTTGAGGCGATGTGACGTCGTGGGCGTTCTGTAAGAACCGGTCGAGCTCTACGACAAACTCCAAGTTCTCCATACAGTGGGAGTTGGAGAGAAACTGGACAAAAGACCCACGGTTATAAGGTCCGCAGTCTGTCAAGTGTGTGTTTGGGCAGATGATCTCATCAAGTGTGGGGATAGTGTACTTTCTCGGGAAGTCAAAGGATTCCATGGCGAAGGTGTCGCCAGTGAGTTGGAAGTAGCGCTAAGAAGAAAAGGTGAAGACTAGTAATGAAAGAAAAAAAAAACGGACTCTGGAGTCTTGAGAATTAGGCTAAAATTTTAGGTGGAGGAGACACACCGTTATCGATGCACAATAATACACCTTCCTGCAACAATGTCACTCAACGGTTTTATGCTCCGAATACACAGGCACTATGTTTTCTCCACTGGTTTGCGGCCAGGGGAATCTACTCCTCCACATTTTCCGTTTTCGTTTGTTTGCCTATCTCGGCCGAATCTACAAACTATCTCGCAACCTGGTGCCTGTCCTCCAGAATATGCTACTCCATTCTACTTCGAGCCCTCAGTGAATCCGTGCGAAAACCCCCATGGTAAACTCGAGCGCTGAAACGCGCCATGTTGCAGTGCGCTCGGCTAAACTAGCCCTAATTTAAACGGATCGGTTGTTTGCCCTGTAGCAGGTCACATTTTTCCCTGTTGCGTACTGAAAGTGCACTCCTGGCCCCACGACACCGCCGCCACCAGCTAGGAGCCAGCGCCTTGATTGGGGTTCTTTCCCCACTGGTATCCCCTCCATTTTGGGCGCCTTTCAGGGAATTATGCCCAGCACAAGGGCTCACGACGAGGAATTTTTTTTTAGTTTAAACCAACAGTGGATGGAGCTAAGTGTTGCGCATGTGGCGTGCGCGGGCGGTGTCTTCCGTAGAAATGTGGCTATTATGCGGTTGAATCACCTCCAATATAGGGCTGGTGGTTGAATCGCTCGGAGTCGGCACGGGCCCAAGATCCGTTTCGCTTTTTGGCCACTAATTCTAGCTATATGGGCCGATTTCTGTTGCATGAGCTTTATTTTTTATTTTTTTTTCTCTACTTTTCTTATACTTTTCTTATGATTGGGAGTCACAATAATGGTGGTTATTTCGTGCTCATCTCATGTTAATTTTACTAAATTTTTTCTTTTTTTTTATTTACTTCCTGTGTCTCTCCGATCTCTGTCTCCGTGTCGGATTTGAGAAAGTTGCTCACGCTGTTAACTGTAGAGGGTTAATCGTGGAACGGTCGCGGAGATTATTTCCTCGGCATGCCTAAAAGGTTCTGTCATTTTGCTCATCGTACGACTGGACCCTGATGTTTTATTGGATTTGGTGCCCGGGAACATGACGGGGTGCAGCTGAAATTGCTTAGGCCACCATGCTGAGTTAACAAGGTCGGTTTGACACATGGTTGGTTTGGCACATCAATAGGTTGGCACATAGATTTTCTAGTCATGGATAGGTTGGTACATGGTCGATTTGGCACATGGATTGTTTGGCACATGAATAGGTTGGCACATGAATAGGTTGGCACATGAATAGTTTGGCACATGAATAGGCTGGTACATGAATTGTTTGGCACATAGATTATTTGGTACATGGTTGGTTTGGCACATCAATAGGTTGGCACATAGATTTTTTGGCACATAGATAGCTTGGTACATGGCCGATTTGGCACATGGATTGTTTGGCACATGAATTTTTTGGCACATGAATTGTTTGGAACATGAATTGTTTGGCACATAGATTTTTTGGTACAGGGATTGTTTGGTACATGGTCGGTTTGGCACATTAATTGTTTGACACCTGCCCAACCGAGAGTAGACTTCACATCTGAGTGATTATGACTTGTGGGTTTCAATTTCCGCCTTAGGTACTGCCACGGCCGATCCAGCAAAACCAACCGACTCCAGGTGTCTCAGCCGTTCATCCCATTGGAAGGGAATCATAGGTAGCCACTCCTAATCTATGAGTATTATTGTATGTTCCACTGCTTGCGGTGATTTGTGTTTGTCGATAAGAGCCGGAGATGCCTTGGCTTTTCGAGCTGAAGCTCTTCGATATACTTCACAATCCTGCTCAAACTCGATAGAACTCCACTCTAAGCATCAATTGGTTTCAAGCTGAAGTTCATTGATATACTTCACAATCCTGCTCAAACTCGGTAGAACTCCACTCTTAGTATCAATTGGTTTTCGAGCTGAACTTCTCCATTCTTCTCCATAATCCTGCTTAAACTCAATAGAAATCTACTCCGGGCATCACTTGGTTTTCGAGCTGAAGTTCCCCAATCTTATGCGTAATCCTGCTCAACCTCGATAGAAATCTACTCTGTTGGTTTCTCGAATTATCATTTTGCTTCTCTTGGTGCGCTTTGGCATCTCCACATATCTTTTGGCTTCTACGATATCCTCTCATTCCCCCTTCTTCTTCACATAAGTTCTTCCTTTCTCTCGCATGAATTCTTTCCTTCTCTCGAATGAATTCTTTCTTTCTCCTTGCGTGGATCTTTCTCTATCCTCGCATAGATTCTTTCTCTCGGTTCTCTACACCAGTGTCGAACGGTCGTGTATTACTATTCCTTAAGGCTCTTTATATTGGTCGAAATGGCATGGTACACGAGCACCAACGCAACCGACACAAAGCCGAATGTCAAAACCACCGTGTTTAAGTCTTCGTCTGTGATCATTGGTGGGTAGTTGAGCCTACGTGTAAACTTTCGTCGAAGTAGTGTTTCCTATATACAGGACACTCTAAATTGTGTCTGGCTCCGGAACATTCAAGCGAAGGATACCTTCAAAGTGTTCAATGAAATTCGAAATTGAAATGGGAATTTGAAAGTATGATTATCTTGGATGAAAACTCGTGAGTCTTTTCTTGTTTAGTCTTTCTTCGTTTTCCTTTTTCTTTTTCTGTATTTAGGTTCTCTCTGTCTTGCTCAGTACTGACTCATTCACATATCATGGATAGCAGTCTCCTATGAGCCCAGACATGACGTTGGACTAGCATGTCTGATTCCGCAACACGCTCTTATCTGTTTCCAGTGATTAGTTCGCATTTCGGGTGCTTATCTGCTATCTCGGACCAATGTCCTGTCTCATATCTATCACTGCACTATCTGACCTCTTATCTCACGAATGGCTATATACAACAAAACATAGCACGTTTGGCTATCTACAACATAACCTATCCCGATTGGCCATCTATGAGATAACCTACCATGATTGGCTATCTATAACATTACCTATCATGATTGGCTCTCCATCACAAACCTTATCTGGATATCAGACGTCCACTTACAGGCATCGGATCTCACGGCTCCACTTCCATGTTATCTCCGTCGTTTTCCTTAGCGCTGATCATCAGCATCAGCCTCTCGCTGTATCTACCAACTACAGAAAATTCGCTCAAATAAGATAGATGACGGCCAACTAGAACAAGTGTATTCAATCCCCGCACTAAAAATGAATTATTAGCGTTTGCGTTGACACCTGACCCCTCTCTCGTTCTTTTGCCTCTCCAATCCTGTGCATCTTTCCATGGTGTAAAGCGATTGAGTCTGAAATTTGTTAGTTGAGCTGCCCACTGACTGCGCTTTGGCTGTGATAATGAGGGAAATCAAATTACGTTTGCTTTAAGATTTTTTTTGCTTTCTTTTTAGTCACACAATCTTCATTTGTGCATACCCATGTTTGCCACCAGAATCAGCACTGCACTTTCTCGAACCTTATCTCCATGAACATCGTCTTAATTTTTTCCCGTCCCACGCTCTCACCCACTATTGAGGTGTACGGGTGTCTTCCATGTATTCCTGTCACTGTGATCCATCTCCACACTATACCAATGTCACCTTCATCTCTAGAGGAAATCCTCTACCGGCTGCTAATGAATTCTCCAGCATTCCACTCGTGGGTACGGAGAATTCATGCGCGGATTAATAAAATTCCGTTGGAGGAGCAGCCGATCGAGATAGGGAAGACAGTGTTTCTGGAGGATTACCGGCCCACAACTTTGCACAAGATGAATGCTGCCCGAATAATCTTCTGGGACGAGCTTAAAAAGACATTTACGTTTAGGTCATGAGGACTTTGCTTGGTTGGTCTTGCTAGTGAGGATATAACTTTATCCATGTCCAACATATTCTCAACTTAATCGTTAATTCCTGTACTACTATATATGATCGATGTATGAATGCTAATGAATCTGGTTTCGTCCACGCCTTATCCTAACTGTATTCTTGCACAATATTGGTCTTGCTGACCCTCTTGAAGCCATTCTTATTAACAAGAGAAACTTCATCCTGCAAGACGCTGACCACGTCGTTCTGTGAATCAACTAAGAAGTTATCTGCCACAACTTGCTGGTTATACCGCAAAATCTTATAAGCTGGCTCCCGCTTCCAGTTTTTGGTAATGTTAGTCAATGACCATAAAATTACGAACGGACCAGTGGATGTCACGATTGTCGTTTCTTTTGATGTCAACAGTGAGTTGAATACGGCTTTTGTGAAGTTTAATGGCTGGTTGTTAGCAGCACGAGAAAGCTGGGTGACGTGTTCCGGCCGGAGCGCCAACCTCTTTGGAACGGGCTTTTTGTCTGCATCGAAGCAATCCTTGAAGCCAAGAGAGCCTGCATTCTTTTGACCTTTTCCCACCTTCAAGTCTATAAGAAGCAAGTAAGTCTTGCACGTAGCCAACAACCACCGACCATCTCTAGAGACATCAATGTTGATAAATGGCTCACCAAGAGATGGTAAGGAAGTTTTCGCGTTAACACCGAATCTGTCGTAGAGACGAATAGTTCCGTCCGTCAGTCCAACAGCAATGTAACCTTGCTCTGTCACTGTCATCATCTCAAATCCATTTTTCTTAGTCTTATAAGCTTTAAAAGTATTATCTTTGACAATTTTCTTTCCACTAAGTCTAGGATCAATGCGGAACAAAGTATTGGCAGAAAGACCATTTAATAGCTGTTCGTTTGTAAGTCCAGCAAACTTCGAGATAGGAGCGAAAGAAGCAAGCTGCTCCTTATCATCAGCGTCCCACTCTTCGATAACTTCACCTCTTTTTAAATCCATTTTGTAGATTTTGGTGTCTGTAGGGTCATCCTTGGTTAAAAGCAATGTGTTATCTCTTTGGTGAAGCATTGTCCTCTTGGCAAGTAATTTCTTACCACTGAGATCCTTCAAGCCTGCGATGTTTGTAGAAAATCCTAAACCTTCTTCATCTCTTTTGTAAACGCCCAAGCTATCACCTCTGGTGACGTAAGAACGGTCATTCGCTTGACCCACAGCAAGTCCGCTATTTTTGAATCTCGTGCTCAAAAACTTTCTCTCCTTCTTAGCATCTATTTCATCATCGTAATCATCTTCGCTGTCAGACGATACAAAGAGACCACGAACTCTCGAGTCTTTACTTTGGATCTTGTCTCGAACAATCTTTGAAATCGCCTCTTCATCATCGTCATCCAGAGCAGCTTCAGCGTACTCTTCAGCATCGTAGAAGTCTTCAGTCTCTCCTCCACTGGTGCTTACGTCGATTCTTCCGAAAGCATCAGAAATGTATTCCATGGAATCAGATGCTTTCTGGGTAGCACTGCTTTGAGCAACAGCAGAATACATTGCCTTGAAGAAAATCACCTGGAAATCGTTAAGTTCCTCGAAATTAGTGAACTTGAACATTAAGGAGTAAGCAGTGCTTCCGACAGAGGTGATTCCGGAGCTGCTATCACCGGTATTCAGATAGTAGTAATTGAAGATAAACACATTGTGTTCGAAGTTAAAAGCAGGATTCATTTCTTGGCTCAATTGAATACAGAAATAATAGTTTTTGGTATCGCTCGCCAAAGAAAATCCGACATCCTTAACATTGACGATCTTGACAGTAATTTTGGATGCGATAAGCTGGAATGAATCGGTGTCTGGGTTGAAAATACGAAACTCTGCCTCGCCAGAGAAAGCTTCCTCGCCAGAGATGTCGAGCTTTTTGGAGAATAAATGATTTGGGATGCTCAGAGCATCAGAAAAGCGGTCAAAGTCCTCATACTCCTCGTCATCGTCCTCTTCGTCCTCTTCATCCTCTTCGTCGCCTTCTTCTTCAGCATTTCCATACAGATACAGAATGTCACGCAAGTTGTTCAAGCCATGCAAGTCCGGCTCATCCTCATCGCCAGTTTTGGGATCGTAGACAAATTCTGATAGCTGCTCCAGCTCTGCGCCAACGGAAGGCTTCTGGTACTTCAGCTCATACAAACACTTATACAACGCAGCCATAAAGTGGTCCACCTCGTGGTACTTGATCTCCTCGTCAACTACAAACTCAAAAAGGTCACCGATATCTCCGTTCAAGTCCTTCCACGCAATAACTTTCGTGCCGTTGTCCTTGGTATATACTCTCACTTTTAAGTCATGAGCTAAAAAGAACACTCTCTCATCAGTATTTCCATGCTCCAACGAATGTCCTTCATTGCCGTCATCCTCGTCAGTCTCGTCATTCGAGTGTGAGCTCGCCTCTCCTTCTTGGTATGCTCTTATCACCACCAATTGATAGAGAAATGGAGTAGTAGTTTGTTTTATGGTGATGTAGGCATCGTTATATAGGCACTCGAGTGCACCTTTAGGCAGACGGGGCGACCGAGCCAAAAATAGCTTCCCCGAAGGGATCAGGGCCACGTCGTCGATAGCTGAGGCGCCTATGAACTTTTTCAAGAAATTCATGGCAAAAATAGTCGAGTTGGTGGTTGGATTAAGACTCTCCCTGTGGACGGTGCAGGATATAATAGAGGCAGGTCACGTGTAGCGGTTGTGGCGAGTCATTAGGTATGAATAGAGAGAGAGATTTCAGTTGATACTAATAGTTGTGTGGTTTTGTGCCATTTAGTGGGTCTTCGTTTAAGGTATAAACTTATTTGTATTTCTATGAAGATAGTCTGAATGGCCATATGTGTTTATTTATTCTTTGTGATTTGTAGGTTTTATATCGCACTTTGTAGAGGAAATAGAAAGTAAGTAGTAATATCAGTGGGAGTGAGAAATTGCAATTGAGACAGAGACAATTTGGGAGCTTGAAAACAGATCAAAGAGAAAAAAAAGAAAAGCTCTGTCAGCTTTTTGAAAACAAATACTTTTTTCTACACATAATATCACTCCTTTCAGATTTCTGAGTAATTATTTTTCTTTTTATCTGAATTTGTTCCACCTTCTCACAATTTTCTCGTTTCTTCCTATCTTCCTACACCTAAACCTCTGCGATGCTTTTCACTAGATCTTTCTTCAAACCCATGTGGAAGGCACTTTATCAGCGGACGATCCCATGTGTGATACCTCAATGCAGATTTAAGTCTTCAAAGGTCGATGCCGAAGCTGTTTTTAAGAGCCGAATTCTCCGAGCAGAGGCAGAGCAGGCGAAAAAACTACCGGAGTGGGCCAAAAGAGAGGAGTCACTACGAAAGCGGTATGGGGCGTGGAACCCAACACGGAAGTTTTCCCGGCAGCAGATCTCCAACATTCGGGAGTTGAAGGCGCAGTGGCCGCAGATGAAGACAAAACAGCTAGCAGACCACTTCAACATCAATCCAGAGAGCATCCGGCGAATCTTGAAGTCCAAATGGACGCCATCTGAGGAAGAGTTAGCCAGCATGAACAAAAGAGCAGAGAAAAGAAAGCTTGAGAGCCAGGAAAGAAAGTTGAAGGCGGCATCAGCGATGAAGTCCGCAGGAAGACTGCCTCATAAGAAGCTCGCTACAAAGACAAACAAAAGACACGCTGATGGCAGCCTGAAACGAAGAGACGAAAAGAGACCTTTTACTGTGGGAGTAGGTGACCTTATAGACTGAAAATAGCCTAACTGCCAGCCCAACTTGTACATAGTTAACGAGTTACGAATATCATCCACCATAGTTAGTAGGCACACCAGTACCTCAACCGAGGTCCTACCCAGTTTCCCCACATAGTGGTGATATAGTCGAACACTCACATCTTCTGATTTATAGCCACCTCATTCTTTTCTCAAATAAAGAAAGGGAAATATATCAGTCTAAAATGGTTGTTCCGATTCTCACCATTCCAGAGTCGGCGTTCGATCCGACTGCTTATACGATCGGTCGCAAACGGCAATCCAAGCTTATTCGATACATTCTAACGTTGACACGGGGCTCTGCTGGCCTCTTGATTTTGGCCTATCTAGTTGGCCTTTTTGCATTGAAGCCGCTCATGGAGATCACCACATCGCAGAGATTGGACTTTCTCGAGACTTGCAGGGCCAAGTTGAGAGACTTGTACTTGAACATAATTGGACGAGTCGACTACATTCCCATAGTGGCCATTAACAGAAACGATGGATCTGGTAAACTCTATGCCGACGCAGTGTGCCAGACAGAGGATTTGCAAACACAGCAGGAGGACCTGGCGATAGAAGCGTTGAACCTTGGTGCTGTCCACGAGAAGATGTCAAAACTCTCAGATACGTTGAAACAATGCGTCAGCTACCTGACTTCTGGGATGCCTCACTACAAAGTTGTAGACTTTCTGCTTAAGGACTTGAGGCAGAAGACAGACATGGTGTACTTCAACCAGAGAGAGTTATTTGACGTAAAGGAGACACAGGGCAAGACGAAAAGCAGGAATTTGGCACAGGAAGTCAAGACCAGCATCCGTGGAATCAAAGGAATGTACATGAGTGGACAGGTTTGAGAGGAGAGATTGGAGATTACCGTATAGAAACAAAGAAATATGAATGCAAGGTGGTGAGAACTTTGAATTTTTGAGTCGAAAACGGCTAATGATAGATCGAATATGTCGAGTGCTTGTGAAAGGGACTACATGATTCGTTTACCTTATCTTATAGAATTGTATATGGCAGTTGTCTCTTCGTTTATTTATGTTGAATCTGAGAGTCTAAGAGGTACTGAGGTATATCTTCCTTCAGTGCGGAATGACAAAATGCAGTACAGGCATTTACAGATTTGCCGGATTACCGAAGTGAAACTAAGTCTCGACCTCATCAGAGAATGTTGACGTAGGGGTGAACTACGAATAATGTAAGTAGGTCACACCACTCTCAGTTAATCTCTTATCGGGTGAAACTAAGGTGAAACTCACTCAGAATGTTAATTCACGTGAAGATACGTAAGACCTGGAACATTGATGATCTCACTTAGTGAGAACTATTTAAAGATAAGATTCTGTCATTAAGTTTAAGAAGACAGAGAGAGTGATATTAAGACAAGGATAACTGTGAGTGTTATCATATCGGATAAAGCCGATAGTCTTGAGTATATACCTATAGTATAAACAATGAATCACAATATGAATTTGAACAGCTACTGCATGAACTTACAGTCAGTAGTTGAGGGTAAAATTCAACAATTTAAGCTCACTCTGCAGGTACTACTCAAGTCCCATTACTAGTAAAGGCACGGGTGTTTTCTACGAGTCAACGAATCTGCTTCACCACACAAAAATGCCGCCTAAGATAGAAATCAGCGAGGATGAGCTTGAAGACAATAACGAGGAAGTTTTCGGATCCGAATCGGAGGAGCTAAGTGACGTGGATCTCGACGACGACGATGAAGATGTCCAGGACGAAGACGAAGACGAAGACGAAGAAGATGAAGACGTCGAACACGGCATCGAAATCGAAGATTTCGCTTCGGAAGAGCCATACCAACCGGAGGAGAACAAGATCAGCCGGCCGCTGCGGGGCAGCAGGCCAGCCAGAGAGGCGAGAAAGAGGCAATTAACCTTTTATGATGAAGACGACTTCATGGAGAGCGAGGAAGAACGTGCTCCTCCAGCCAAAAAAGTGTCGGTCAAGTTAAGGATTCCACGAAGAGTAACTGTAAGCGAAGAGCAAGTGACTGATGAAGAGCTGGAGTACAAACCAGATACGCTGAGAATGACAGAAAGACAGAGAGCAAAGCTTGAGGACGATCCGACCCAAAGGTACGAAGATCTGACGTTCGCCAAAATGGATGAGCAGCTTCTTGCGCTCAACAGAAAGACGGCGAAGAAAAAGGAGACAGCCGAGCAGATGGCATTGAGAAAGGCAGAAAACGCAAGACGGAGAGCACACTATAAGACCAAGCAGTTAGAGGAAGAGAAGCGCGATACTTTGAACAAATTGCTTAAACGAAGAGCCACCAAGACGAGAGAGAAAGCTGTGGATGACGCGCTGGAGCTGAAACAGACCCTCAAGCCCAGACGTCCTACGATAGAACATCCAGCGCTTTCAAGGTGGGTGTGCAAGCCAGAGAGCTCTGTCCTAGGCATTGCCGAGTAGCGAGTTATAGAGATAAAGGTAATTGTGTGGTCATTTTTGTCGGCATGGAGCGAGTGTAGTATGAGTGTTAAGTGTAAAGAATGGCGTCATTTACATTCGTCTCAACATTAGCCTTCTGGGAGCAACAGATGGGGTCTTGGCAGAATTCTGAATATTGAGTGCTTGGCCAGCTGTTTCTTAATGATAAAGGAAGAGTTGATAGCAAATCCGTGTGGTAGTGTCTTAGTGACATTGCATTATGGTTGACCGACAGCCATATCACATTTGCAATTGCAATCAGTCTTTCGAAAAATCAAGCATGGGAAATTTTTAGAAAAAAAGAAACAAAATAAGGATCTCATAATCTCATACTATTAGATTGTCGTTGTTTCTTAACTTCACCCTTATGCGGCGATATATGCACCTGCTCCTACGGCAACAGGAATTCTCTCTTTACGACACTCTTCTAGGGTTATATGTTTTTTATGAAAAGGAGGATCAGTTATGTTTCTGAGTGCTTTGGCGAAGTGTTTGCAAAGGTCATCAACTTGAAGCTGACAAAAACCTTCAAGAGCAACAGGTCTTCAAGAGCAACAGGTCTCGCATGTAGTAATGGAAACCCTAGATGAAAACGAGCTACTAGAAAAGTATAGAACGAAATAATATCAGGCATGCAACTGTAATCCAGCATCCGTTGTTTTCGCCTGATACATCACATGGTATCAATTTACAAAATAATGAATTCCATGTCTGAGCTACAGTACAGAATGGTTGGTTCTGTAAGGCGAGCACTGTTGTCACTACCAAAAAATTCATGGCAAGTCACGATCTTAAGCTCTTGTTACCCAGCTGGAGAATATTTATATGCGCCTGACAAAGAAGTTTGGAGGACAAATAAAGAGCTGGCGAAATAAATAAGTAATCTGATACTCACAAGTGTGCTCGGTCAGTCCCGCCTCATGCAGTGGTTTATTGTGGCCCAGCATGGAAGTCTGTGGATAGGACGCAAGTAAATAAGAGTGCATCAAGACAAAAAATAGTAGTCCCTTTAGCTGTAGTAATATGTCCTTTTTTCATTAAAAGCCCCTACAATTTCCGCTTGAAATGATTCAACTCGACCGGCCCCCTCGGAGCCCTGCCATAAAATTACGCTGACGCCCTTTCATTCCTATAATCGATTGCGCTGTCTTCCTGCAGCCCCCACGCAGGTCCAAATGCCTCACTCTCTAATTTGCAAGCACAAGCATGATCTTCGTCCACTCCCCATCGTGAACTGATAATTTCGAGTGTGGGTCTTTACTTTGGGTTTGGAGTTCCTTGTGTGGTAATAAACGATTTCACTGTGTTTCTACGAGCCGGGAACGCACTATACCCTTTGAGCCACTGGATTTTGTCCTTCCTGCCTTTCGTTTTATATCGGCAAACTCCTCCTCTTCGATACTTCTGCGGGTTTTAGTCTTGCAAATATAGTTACGTCCACTGTGACTGGAAAAACTTGTATTCTTATCTGCTCATTATTTTGAGCGAAGACATCCAAGAGCATTTTCCTCTTCATTGAGTGTTTTGCCCAATATTCATTTTTATCAACACAACCACACTCCATTTCCACTAGACGGAAACAGAGACTGTGTTACTGCCAGAACCCATCCGAATAGTTCTTTTGCCGCTATCGTGTGAAACAACAGGCGCATCTTTCAAGTAGCAAATTGGTCCAACACTCGGCCATGAACACATCCATGCAAGTCCCTGGCTACAACAGCGGAATAGCGTCGCAACAGCAGCAACAAAAGCAGCCACAACAGCAACAGGTACAGAAGCAACAACAGCAGCAGCAGCAGCAACAACAACAACAACAACAACAACAACAACAACAACAACAACAACAACAAGTACAGCAGCAGGGTCGAAACATGCCGCTTTCTTCTCATGGACAGCAGTCCTTTTCCTCTGTGCAACAGTTTCCTCAACGAATGGGGAACTCAATCGGTCCAGGCCAAAACCAACCGCAAATAATGGATGCTCAGGGTGCCCCACAGTATCTGACGCAGACGGCCAGGTCACAACGGCCAGCAATGCTGAGAAACCAGCTGTATGTGGCTGTCCAACCATCACAACTGCCTCCAGGCTCGAAAATGGGCTATAGTCCAGTACCTCACGGGGACATCAAACCACATTCGGGCTCTAACACTCAAGGGCATTCTACACCGCTGATGGTGCAGCAAAATGTGCTGACGCAGTTCAAAATGCCGGGAACTGGTATGATGCAGGGTCCTAAACCCCAGCAGGGTCAGCCTGTGCAATCACAGCAGCAACTGCAGCATTCCCAGCCTTCCCAGAATCCCCAGCATCCCCAGCAACTGCAGCAACAGCAGCATCCCCAGCTTCAGCCGCCACCACAACATCTACATCAACATCAACAACAACCGCAGCAGCGGCCAGGCAATGGGATATCGAATGGTAACTTGAACCTGGACGGGTCGCAGAACTCTCCTCATCAGGGATCTGTGAATGCGCCACAGATTGTAAACGGTGGTGGATCTGGCCTCAATAATGCTGGTGTAGCTGTCTTACAGGCAGCTGCCATGAAAAATAACAGCGCTAACCTTTCAGCCCAGAATGAAATGAATGCCAAGATCTTCAAGCGAAATCTTGGAAACGCAGGTGTCATGCGGATTCTTGACTTGATCGACATGGTGTCTAATGAATCTCTTGAGAAACTTTCGACGCTTGAGTTCTGGATCCGCCTTTTCCAAAGTTATTTTGCACCCAATGCAGTGATGCGATTTACACCTGCCATTTCGTCTGCAAAGCTTCCAAATGACAGCTATGCAGATGGTTTCAATCGTGTTAGTCCGGGTCGGCTGTATGAGCTTGATGTTCTTACAGCACCCCGGTTCCTTGTGGCTAGTATCTTATCGCAGAATCTGACAGAACACCAAGTGATGTTACCGGGCATCAAGTCTCAGGTGATGAATAATGGAACAGTATTTATTGCATCACGGCTTAATCTACAGTTCGCATATTCCGACGGCTCAGTGGGCAGTGTGCAAGGTACCTGCCGAATCTCTCTTAACAAGGATTACCGCATCGACTGGATTGATTGCCGTTGCTTGAACTATCAGTCTTCGATAACTATGAACTCTCTTGAAAAGCACTGGCAGCAATATCGGAGCATGTTTGACGATAAACTAGATGGTTCGGGTAATGGGAAGGGTGAGTTCTTCGAAAGATTATGCGAAAGTGCGCAGTCTGTTCGAACAAGCCCAAATTCTGGAGTTCATGATACTGCCATGCGGATCATGCAAATCGGCGATCTTATGACGTACCTTAAGCCACTTATGTCGTTCTCATTGGCGAATGGCATAAGCCTGCCGGTGAAAGCTCTAGAAGCATACATGGCTGCTAGCTCTGGAACTCATTTGCTGCGGTTAGGCCCTGCGAGCGCTGGCAATGGGGCTGCTTCGAGCCCGTCTCCACATACAGTGGCCCAGGACGAATCAAAAACCCTCTTGAAAAAGCGTCGGCTATCCGGATCCGTCAACAGTCCTATGCATTTGGAGGCGAGACGGAATTAAAATAACAAAAGGCAATATATCGTAAATAATTTTATTGAGTAGTATGATTGTATCTTTCAATGCATGCTAAGCTTCAGCGGATAAGCACGTATTCATCAACGGCTGTAGTGGTTGCAAAACTGCCTAACCAACCTTGCATTCGATGGCACTGTACATGCATGCACGAATAAGATGGATGGTGCGTCTTGACATCAATACCGTGCAGCCACTAAGCACATCTATGTATGAAAATGACAAATACGCCTGGCTCAAGACAAAGCTTGATCTCCCTCTAGCAGAAATCATCAGACCAACCACTCTATCGAATTACATTGGTCAGCGACATCTTATCAACGAGAAAGATGGCGCCATTTCCAACTTTCTTTGGATGGGATATATTCCATCGATGATTCTATACGGGCCTCCTGGAGTGGGAAAGACGACCTTGGCTAGCATTATGGCTCAACATACTGGATACATTTTTCTCGAACTTTCGGCAACAGACGCTACGGTAGCGGAGCTTAAGGAGCTATCATTTGAAATACGTGGTGAGAACAGTAAACGTCTACGGATGGGCCAAAATCGGCTCCGAGTCGCTGTCTTCATTGATGAGATTCACCGCTTCACTAAGTTACACCAGGATTTCTTACTTCCGTTCATAGAGGCGGGCGACTTTGTGTTTATTGGTGCAACCACGGTTGATCCTCAGAAACGTATAAGACGAGCCATTCTTTCGCGATGCCAATTGTTTCAGCTTCAACCTTTAACTAGTGAAGACGTAGTCAATGTTCTTCGAAAAGCTGCATTGTACGAGAACATTCGCCGGAAGATTAGCGCAAAACTAAAATTCATCACTTATGAAGAGGGTGCATTTCAGGTTGTTGCAGAATATTCCAATGGAGACACACGTACGGCAATCAACTTCATTGAACTCATAAGTTCCAGATACAACAAACCGGAACATCACATAAAAGAAGAGGGCGGCACCACCATCTATGTTGACATTTCCCGTGTTGAAGCAGCAGTGAAATCTCTCACGAAAGCTAGATTTGGTCTTCGACACGATGAGAACATTTCTTTGTTTGTTCAGTTGTTTAGTTCCATGAACGGAACTATTTCATTCGGTGAAGTTTGTCAGTCTCAAAAGGGTCAATTAGTCTCCCACACGCAGCTGGATAAGTCATTTAAGGTCACAATCGATCTTCGGGCAGTTCAATTGGCACTATCAGACCACGAAGAGATAAGTGGGACTACAATCACGAAAAGAAAGTTTAAAGATCCAGCGAAACAAAGCTGGGCTGATCACATGGAATTTTCTGATGACAGTGATGTTGAACCTGGCAATATATACTCGGATTCAGACTCTGGGTATCACAAGGAGCTAACTTCGATCAGCCAAGTCTCTGTACCAACGTTCCGAGCAATTTCATCTGTCCATACTTTGCTTCTTCTTTTGAATAAGGGTGAGTCTGAGTTTTTCATCCTAAAACAGCTCATTCTCTTTGTCTGCATGTATATTATGCCAGAAATCCTGGAGCTTCCTAAAATTATGGCCACTGTTAAGACCTTAAAGCAGTCCAATCTTGACTCAAAAAAAGTTCTAAGCAATTGCGTTGAAAGGCTCTCTGCTCTTCCCAAGTCGTTCAACTTCTCAGTAGTCAAAGTCATACGGCGAATTAAAAATTACTGTTTGCAAAATACCAAATTGGTCGATACCGTGCTGCAGACTCATGATTTGGAAGTCGTCTTTGATGAGGAGTTGGAGAGAGATCTACTTGAAAATGTGAAACCGGCTGAGATCAAATACAATGTACAAAAAGATTTTGAGTTCTCTATCGGCGAAGAGGAGTCACTTGATGAAGATTACTCCTTGGGTTGGCAGGCCAACTCAGTGGGCGACATCTTATTACAAGAAAACACTCCGATAGTATCTACATAAAGAAGTGTATAATATTTATGAAATTGCCACAAAGCAACTATAGTACAATTTGACTAGAAAATGCAAGTTTCAACTAATGCCAATCAGACACTGCACCAATTAGTGTCCAGTAGTTTCAGACTCCTCATCATCGTGGTCACCATCCAAGGCGGCGAATATGTTAGATGCCATCGAGTCAGTTCTCTTGGAGTTTTCTCTCGGAGACATGGTGGAGGCGTTCATGTTAGTATCTGAGTTGGGTCTGTTAGATTGAGATCTTGGAACAGCGGTAAATCCTCTGGAATCCTTGGTTGGAGCTCTAGACTCTTTCTTGTTTCCCCAGGACGAGCCACCTCTCGTGGAGTTGGATCTAGAATCTCCACCACCGTAGTTTCCGCTATTGTAGCTCGACTTGTTTTGTCTTCTTTTCTCTGCCTGGGCCTTGCTCTCCTCGATTCTCTTCAACTCAGCCTCATTATGAATTTCCTTGATGGTCTTTGGACCAGACTCTTGCTTCATAGCCTTCCAGTTGCTCTTACGCAAATCCTGCAAGTCCATCAACATAAACTTGATTCTAGACGAGAGCTTGCAGCTGTCCAATATCTGTTGAATGTTGTCGTAAATCATGTTCAATGCAGCCTTGTTTCTGTCGGAGGTCTCAAATCTTGGACCAACAGTCTTGATCAACTGTGCCAAGTTCTCCAAGGAATCCTCTGATGGGTCGACGACATTCTTGGATTGATCCCTCAAACAATGCAAAATGACTTGATCGTTCAACATATTCAAGATATACAAGTTACCGATGAACTTGACCAAACCAAGACCTCTTCTCTTTGCTGCAGCCATGGCGTAGTATTCGTCAGACATCATCTCTGGCTCCAAAGGAGAACCATCAGCGTTGGTAGGAAGCTTGTCTACCCAACCCTTCTCGTATTCAACTTGACAAGTCGCCAATAAGAGTCTTCTTGCCAAGTCACCACCAGTAGCCGGTTCACCAGTCTTAGTCAATGTGTTTACATCCTTAACTTCCTCTGGAATCTCCTTCAACATCTTAGCACAGAATTGAGCATAAACAGAAGACCAGTAGGGCTCATCACAAGCCTTAGCAAAAGTCAAAGAGATAACTTGCTTGATGGTCTTTGCATCATCCTCCCAACGAGATTGTTTGGCGATGTTCAACAAATCCTCGGTGATTTGCTCGAACATCTCTAAAGTCAATTTATTCAAGGCAGATTTCACCTTTCTTTCGATATCCTCTGTTTCGAGGATGACAGATCCATCTGGAGCGGTCTTGACCTCCTCAGTCTTCATTCTGGATCTTGGGACCCATCTGTTGGCACTTGGCACCAATGGTTTGACATCCTCTGCAGGCTTTTCTTCGTCTCTTTCCTTGCCTCTCTTGGACTGGTTTCTGTTTCTGAGAGACTTGTCTCTTGGACCACCAGCGTTGGAGCCGCCTCTTCTCTTGGAGCCGGTTCTAGAGTTCTGTCTTCCTTCAAACTGACCTGGTCTGCCAGGAATGGATCCATTATATCTGCCTTGCATCTGGCCACCGTATTTGTTGGAGTTCATTCTCTGAGGACCAGAGCTCAATCTCTTGTTGGGCACAATGCCCAATCCTTCTAGCTTTTCCTTCCATTCGTCATCAATTGGGTACTGAACAAAGTCACGGAACTGAAGCAAGAACTGAGGGTCATATCTGTACTTCTTTTGGCCCTGCTTCCATCTGGAGTCAACTCCAGTCAATGGATATGGATAGTTGAATGAGAAGGGATCATCGATTGGCTTTGCTTCCTCTAATCTGGAAAAGTACAGCGAGAGATCAAAGAGAAACTCCTCTTCCTCGCTATTTTCTTCATCATCTTCGTCTTTATCTTCCTCAGCGATTATGGAGTCGTCAGCACCGGCCGTTTCGGCGTCGGCATCAACTGGCTCAGCATCAACTGGCTCAGCATCAACTGGCTCCGCGTCAGCAGGTTCAGACTCATCTTTTGACTCGACTGGCTCAGAATCACTTTTTGACTCGACTGGCTCAGAATCATCTTTTGGCTCGGCTGGCTCGGCGGCCTTGACGGGTTCTTCGACTGGATCCTTTAGCTCGACAGACTCCTTTATTTCGACAGGTTGAGCGGGAATCTCTGGAGTCAATTCCTTAGGCTCAGTTTTGGCTTCCTCCTTGATCTCCTTAGCGTCGGGTGAAGCTTGAGCGGTGGTAAGAGCAGCTTCAGGGACGACTGGCTTGGAAGAATCAGCAGTAGCAATCTTGCTCTGCGCCTCGGCAGCAGCCTTGGCCTTCTCCTCCTCTTTCTTCTGCTGAGCGAGCTTGGCCTTCTCCAAAATCTTTCTTCTGAACTCCTCGGCAGCAGACAACTTACCGGAAGCGGAAGCTGCTGGAGCAGAGGCAGGAGAACCAGGAACTGGCGAGGACGATGCAAGAGTGGCAGCAATAGATGCAGGTGATGGGGTGGACTCCACGCTGCCACCCGGGGAGGCGATTTGTGCATGCTGGGTCACCGGAGTGGGGGAGTTCAGGCTATGCGCAGACGACTTGCTCTTGTCGTCTAAGTCAACCAGCTTGCCCTCCCTGTCGGTTATCTTGACCTTGGTGCTTCCTGGAGACGAGACGCTAGGGTATTGCTGTAAAGGTGCGTGCACTTGCTGGGGCAGCTGTGGGTTGTAGTTAGGCATACCAGTCATGCCAGGCACCAACCCCTGCGTGTATGGGTAAGAGTAGTAGTAGGCGCCCGCATACATGTTGGGCGCATACGCGTAGCCACCGAACTGGTTGTTGTGGTTATTTATCTTTTGGTTGTAACTGTTGCGCTTGTTGTAGTACTTGTTGCCTGAGTTACCAGAGTAGTTTTGTCTCTGGCCACTGGCATTGACGCCCTGGGCAGCATGGGAACCTTGAGCGTTTGGGGCATTACCGTGCTTGCTGTATGGCTTGCCGTGGTAGCCCTGCTGGTAGTAATGCTGCTGCTGTTGAAGAGCAGATCCCTGAGGAGGGACAGCACCAGACAGAGGCGAAGGGTGGGCCGGATCAGGCGGGGGCAGCGCCAGATGCTGGTGGTCTTGCGGAGTATCGGTTTTTTCGGCCATATTGAGGGCTCGGGTCACGACCACTAGTGTTGATCAGATCGAGATTAGGAGTCGAGATTAGGAACTCCTTGGATTGTTGGCGATGGAGAGAACCTTGCGGACAATTAATTAAGCGAATAATTAACTGCGGGAAAGTCAATGGCCGAACAATAGCGTCTCGTTGCTTGTGAGACGGGGTATTTCTAAAGAGAAAAGGAGGTTTCTAGCGGCACAAAAAAGTATCTAAGTAAAAATTTTTCAGGAATACCGGGTGGGTCTGGCACGACTCGTGGTGTAAGTGGTGATTGGGGTTTGACGAGGTGCAGGGTGGTTCAGTATGAAACCGATTGCTAAAATATGTATACTTTATGGCTCTCGCAGAATTTGCCACCGAGATTTTATATTTTTTCCCACTGCAAAAGTGTGTTTTCTGGTTCGGTTGAATTGGTTGAGAGACTAAATTCGCGATTAATTTACTATGGGGAGGTCTTGCGGTCGCACATAATAATAGAGTACGGCTCTGGTGCTGTGAAAGGCTGCGAAAGGCTGCGAGAGGCAGAAATGGGTTGATTTGGGTGCGTGGCAAAAGTTAATTATAGGGGAGGTCAAGTGGGAAAATGCGGGTCTATTTATACTTCTTGGGTTTTGCGTTTGTAGAAGAGGGGAGCTGACTGGCCTTTTTTTGAAGAGAACCATTGGAGTGTGTTTTTGTTTGCTGTGTGACATGGCATGTTGCCACGAGCGCTGTGACTCGGAGAAATGTAGATGTTTTGCCAGAAATATTGGGGAACGGTGAAGGTAGGCTGAGAGGGCAAAGTTGATTGAGTAGCTTTTGGTGGTGAAGTTTGGATTTCTTGTTGTTTGTTTGGGAGTTGAGTTCTACTGGGATGTTGGCGTAATTAATTGTCTCGCAACGCGAAAGTGGCGCTCGTATTTTGATGTGTGATCAGATGCAGATAGTATGTTGAAGCTTTTTTGGAAATGGAAATGGAAAGGGAGAGGAGATGATATGGAAGAGGAAATAAAAATATGTGACACTTTTACCCTTCTATGCCTTAGCTGTTTTTTTATCTTGTTCCACACTCTTCTTCTTCTTCTTATTATTATTATTATTCTTAATGTTACCTCTGTATTACTCATAATATTACCTCTTTATTCTTCGTAGTATAACCTCTTTATTGCTTCTTCTTTCGACTGTAGATATGCTCATTGTTGTCAGTTGATTTATAAGTACAATGGGATTCCACAATGAATGTTTTAAAGTCTATGTGCTATTCTTGAGGCTGTGCGATCTCTTAGTGAAGGATGTCTGCAGAGTCCGAATGTTTCATAAAACGATGACTGATTAGCGGAGTTTGTCTATACGTATAACTTTTTGGAATGACGTTCAATATGCTGGGGAGTATTATTCATCGAACTGGGTAAAATAATGCTTGCATCATGGTGTATGTGTCAAGAATACTCACGAATACAACGTTGGAGAGATTGTCTTCTGTATGTTCTTACATCTTTACAGTAGTTCCGGTGGCCAAGAGTATCACCTCTATTCAGATGTTTCAAGATAACTCTTCATGCTACTCACAACCTACCCCATCTCTCCAAAGCTCGTATCTCTCCAAAGCTCTTATTTCTCCCCAGTCCAATTCTATATCCATATTCCCTTCTCACAGCATGAACGATCTTCCCAACAAGCCCACAACGGCCACCAAAAACAAACACACCACCACCTTCTCCTTGAGCGACTCCACTTGGAAGCATCTGATCAAGATCTTCTCTTCCTCGTCAGCACAGAGATCGTTTTTCTGTTCAATACACCATTCTTTAGTGCACAATCCACACTTGTCGATTTTCTCCACAATCAGATGGTCGTTGCACTGGCACTTGCAGTACTGCTGGAAACATGCTGCAAGCGAGAAACATAGAAGAAGAGATACCGCCAATCTCATCTAGAACTTAAAGATGTAGAGTACGAATTGACAGGCTGTTTAAGCATTAGAAATTGGACCAGTAAACCGAGACTGAGTGTGCATAGATCAACCAAGAAGGAAAGAAAGAGGGAAAGTAGAGGGAGCGAAATAAACGGAAAAAAGGAATATAAGAATTTGCCGATCCATTACAAATTCAAAATACCTTCTCAATCAATCACCATGGCTTTTCCCATATATTCCCTCAAGAGAACCACTTAAACATCCATACTCCCCATAAATCTCCTGCAGATACCACCTTGTCGTGTGCCTCCCACTGAGGGCAAACTCCACTGTTAACATTGAAAGCTACTTGGTAACTAACGTTAATAAAAAAAACTCATTAAAGCGCACAGAAATGGCCGCAGTAGACGCTTCATACGTCCATGAGGGCGGTATCAAGCCCTACTTCGAGCAGCAGATCCAGGATACGGAAATTAAGATTCAGACCACCACTCAGAACTTGAGACGGTTGGAGGCTCAAAGAAACAAGTTGAACAGCAAAGTGCGCCAATTGAAGGACGAGTTGAGGCTTCTCCAGGAACCGGGATCCTATGTGGGAGAAGTTGTCAAAGTGATGGGGTTGAAAAAAGTGTTGGTGAAGATCCATCCGGAGGGAAAATACATTGTCAATGTGACGAAAGATATCGATATCAAGAAGTTGACGCCATCGTTGCGAGTGTGCCTCAAATCGGACTCGTACGACTTGCACAAGATCTTGCCCAACAAAGTTGATCCATTGGTGTCATTGATGATGGTGGAGAAAGTGCCAGATTCCACATACGACATGGTGGGTGGTTTGGACAAGCAGATCAAGGAGATCAAGGAAGTGATTGAGTTGCCCGTGAAACACCCGGAGCTTTTCGAGAGTTTGGGTATCGCACAGCCCAAGGGTGTGATCTTGTACGGTCCTCCCGGCACAGGTAAGACGCTTTTGGCCAGATCGGTGGCTCACCACACAGATTGTCGGTTTATTCGAGTATCCGGCTCCGAGTTGGTGCAGAAGTACATTGGTGAGGGTTCAAGAATGGTGCGTGAGCTTTTTGTCATGGCCAGAGAACATGCACCCTCTATCATTTTCATGGATGAGATCGATTCCATTGGTTCTTCCAGAGTGGAGGGCTCCCTGGGTGGAGACTCCGAGGTGCAGAGAACAATGTTGGAGCTTCTCAATCAATTGGATGGTTTCGAATCCTCGAAGGATATTAAGATCATCATGGCCACCAATAGATTGGACATTTTGGACCCAGCATTGTTGAGACCGGGAAGAATAGACCGTAAGATTGAATTCCCTGCACCTACCGTTACCGCCAGAACTGACATCTTGAAGATCCACTCGCGGTCCATGAACTTGACCAGAGGCATCAACTTAAGAAAAATTGCCGAGAAGATGAACGGCTGTTCCGGTGCCGACGTCAAGGGAGTCTGTACGGAAGCAGGCATGTACGCATTGAGGGAAAGAAGAATCCATGTGACGCAGGAGGACTTTGAGTTGGCTGTGGCTAAGGTGATGTCCAAGAACGATGAAGGCGCTGTTTCTTTGGCCAAGCTCTTCAAGTAGTCACGATCTAATAGAGAAACATGTATGATTACGGAATGGAGTAGCAGGGGAAATTCTATGAAAGTCGAAATGCCGTTGGTCAACAATATGATTTCTGCATATTGTGAAGATATCTACCAAGTCTACTTCCAATCTCGAGAATGATTTCAACCATAAAAATTTCCTAGGCCTGAAATAATTTAGTTTCAGCAATAATCTTTGATTGCAAGTAATCAATGCACATAATATGTCTAAATGCACTTGCCACACAATGCGTATGCATCCGAACATGTGGTGGGATGCAAGTCACCATGTCGAATATTCTGGAATGCACATAACATTTAGTTACACGTAGAGGTTGCGAATTCCATAGTGAAATACCCAAACTAACTACATGTCAAGACTCGTAATCTGGTCTCTACTCTTCATAGCGGCGGCAGTCCTCGCCAAGGACTCCGATATTCTTCTACGAATCCGTGAAACTCAGAATTTGCTCTTGCTGCAAGGTCCAAGTGTGGTTGTACTTGGAGAATACGACCGATTGATCAGTGATTTGGAAAATGCTGAGGAGAAAATCGCTAGCAATGTGGCAGCCCAGGTGTACTATAAGAAGGCGCTTGTGGAGCTAAGTTTGAATAAAATCCAGCCTGCTGTAACTGACTTAATTAGAACATTGGACTTGGATCCAACGCTCACACCAGCCTCTGCAAAACTTTTGGAGGTTTTGATGGAAGGAGGCAAGTTCGCTGAAATCAGATCCCATTTCTCTGCTGACAAACATGCAGACTTGTTTTACAAGATGGAAACATGGGAAAACGCTTATCTGCGAGTGTCTAAGTTCATTGCTGGTGAGTCTTCTGATTTGACCACTGATGAGTGCTTGGACACTATCAACCTGTATCTCATGCCGTTGACACCTGCCAACCCAGCAGTTTATGATGCTAATCTTTTCTGCTCTAAAAAGAAAATCAGTGAACTTTTGTCCGCTGGTGAAGATGGGGCAGTTCCGAGCTTTTTTAAAGATGTCATTTCCGACTACTCCACGCTCTTGAAGTTACAGCCTCAGCGCAACTTACAACTTTACAGCGACTTTGCCCAATACGTTCTATTCACACAAAATATGGTCAACGAGAGTTGGAACATAGTCAAAGCATGTTTGCGTATAGACAATGACTTTCAACAGTGTGGAGCTCTTTCCAAGACCTTTTCCAGGCTACAGGATATTTTGAAGCAGTTGGAAAGCTATTCCATTTTGGACGGATACTTATATCCAAATTCCGAGGAGCAGACTGATCTTCCACAGGAGAAGCTCGACTCCTTTGAGTTTGACTTCCGTCACATTCACCAGGTATTGTACTCGCCAATCAACTTACCTAAGAGAGAAATGAACAAGCTCCCTCTGTATGTGAAGAGCACTTATGACTTTCTTCTCTGGAAGGCAGGCGACTTTGCCAATCAGGAGTTTGGACTGGAGTCTAAAAAATCATCGTTGAAGTTTGTGACAGACCTCAACAGACTTGCATGTGAAGCTGGTGTGAGGAATGGTGATGTGAAAAACAAGTACTGCTCAGCCGTTGAAGACGAAAAGAATCCATTCTTCCCTAAGCATTCAGCTCGTATTGATTCGCTTTTGAACAAGAAGAAGTATGATGAGGCCCAAAAAGAATTGCAAAGGTTCAACAAGAACGTGCAAAAAACTGCATTTTACAAGGAAAGAGTGTCAATTATTGAACAATACCGCCATCAGCAGCAACAAAAACAGCAGCAATACGAGTTCAATCAAAGACAACAGAGACAACGTCAGTACCAAAGACAAAGGCAGGAGCAACACCAGCAATACCAGCAGCAGCAAAGACAACAACCTCAACGTGACACAACCAAGGATTACTACAAAATCTTGGATGTTCCCAGAGATGCTGACGAGAAAACTATCAAGAAAGGCTACAGAGCACAAACTTTGAAGTACCACCCAGACAAGTACAAGGGAGGAGACCTTTCCGAAAAACAAATCGAAACCAAGATGCAAGAAATCAACGAAGCCTATGAAGTTTTATCCGATGCGAAATCCAGAGAATCGTACGATAGAGAAAGTAGCCAGCAACATGGAGGATTCGGTGGTCACCAAGGTGGATTCGGTGGACACCAAGGTGGACCAAACATGAATTACCATTTCAATCCAGATTTCATGGCAAACTTCATGCGTGAAGGAAATTTCCAGTTCCAGTTCCGCTAGTAGAGGTAATTCTCCAAATTTCTCTGATTATTGTTGTTTGCAAGTAATTCATATATGGAATATATTTATAGAGGCTCCACTCATATCGGTCTCGCCTTGCATCTAGGTAAATATGCAGTATGATAAGCTTTATACGAGTGCTAATTTGGTGATGGTTATCAGGCCAGTTCCAGTGCAGAACACTCGAGACACAATAATCCTAAAATCAATTCAGAACACTGTCTAACACAAAATCTACTTCTACTGCTCATAGTGTGGTGTTAGACCGAAAACAAAAATTATATCTATTCCAATTGTATCCACACTGCCATATTTCCGTGGTGTACGGGTGTTATGTTCCCACAATCATATAAAGCGGTGCCGTTTCCGCTTTCAATTGCTTCTTTCCAGAACAGAAAACATAGTACACCATGAAGATTTCTGTGGCCGCTACACTCGCTTTTGCAGCCGCTACCAGTGCATTCCCCATTGGCTCCGTACAGAACCTTTTGAACTATCTTAAGGACGGTCAATTGGAAGACGTTGTTCCAATCTTGGGCAACGATGACTCGGATGCTAAAACTTTCCCATGGCCTCACTGGGGCAAGCCTGTCGTTGACACGGAGAAGTTGCAGTCTGATATCACTGCTGAAGCTTTGAAGAAAAGAGCAGAGACGCTTTTCAACATCTCGAAGGCATCCATTGGCGAGTACGGTCACCCAACCAGAGTCATTGGCTCTCCAGGACACTGGGGCACCGTAAACTACATTTTGAACGAATTGGGTAAGTTGGGCAGCTACTACAGCTTTGACGTACAGCATTTTGATGCTGTTGATGGCAGAGTAAAGTCTTTTTCGCTTTTGATTGACGGAGAAGAGCCAAAACTGTTGCTGGCTTTGGCATTGACGCCTCCTACCCCAAACCAAGCTCCAGTGCACGGCAACTTGGTGTTGGCCTCAAACTACGGATGTGATGTGTCTGACTTTCCTGCCAACTTGACCAAAGGTAACATTGTGTTGGTGGAGAGAGGCCAGTGTCCATTTGGTGACAAGTCTATCAATGCAGGTAAGGCCGGTGCTGTGGGTGCCATCATCTACGACAAGGACGCTCCATTGCACGGAACTTTGGGTGAGCCTACTGGTAAGGAGGTGCCAACCGTTTCGATCAGCACGAAGGATGCACAAAAGTACATTGACGTTTTGACAAAGAAGCCGGCCCACGTCTTCGAAACCACATTGTACGTGGACTCTTATGTGAGAAAAATCAATACCACTAACATTGTAGCTGAGACCAAAGGCGGTGACCACAACAATGTCGTGTCGTTGGGTGCCCACTCCGATTCTGTCTCCGAGGGTCCAGGTATTAACGACGACGGATCTGGAACCATCTCTTTGCTTGAGGTGGCCAAGCAATTGACCAATTACAAGGTCAACAATGCCGTTCGTTTTGCCTGGTGGGCTGCTGAGGAGGAGGGGCTCTTGGGTTCTTACGCCTACGCCAACTCTCTCTCCGCTGAGGAGAACAAGAAGTTGCGTCTCTTCATGGACTACGACATGATGGCATCGCCAAATTATGAGTATCAGGTTTACGATGCCAACAACAAGGACCATCCTAACGGATCTGGTGACTTGAAGGACCTCTACATCGACTGGTACAAGTCTCACGGCTACAACTACACTTTGGTGCCATTTGACGGTAGAAGTGACTACGTAGGTTTCATTGATGTTGGCATCCCGGCCGGAGGTATTGCCACTGGTGCTGAGGGTGTTAAGACCAAGAAGGGCCAAGAGAAGTTTGGCGGTGAAGCCGGCAAGTGGTTCGACCCATGCTACCACCAGTTGTGCGACAACTTGGACAACCCAGATTACGAGGCCTGGGTCATCAATACAAAGTTGATTGCCCACTCTGTGGCTACCTACGCCAAGAGCTTCGACGGTTTCCCAGAAAGAGAGGCTCCATCTGAGTTTCTGACAGCTTCCACCAAGGTGAGCGATGGTTTCAAGTACCGTGGATCCAAGCTCATCATTTAGGTGCTTCTCAGTAAGTGACAGCCTGTTGACGATTTACAAAAGTATGCTACTGTGAACATCCTCCATTGACTCAATTGGTGGATGTCATGGACTTCAATCCCATAGCAAAGATAACAATCAATAGCAATAGTGTAGATATCAGTGACCATATCTATAGGGTCGATGATTCGTTTCCTCCATGCGACTTCGAACGCCAGAGTCGGCCAGGGCCACCTAACGGCCGTTCAAAATCTTCGAAAGTAGCTGTTCCGCGCCGAGGAAACTCCGAGCCACAATTGTGCACTTTGAAGATGGGCACACTAACACAAAAAAAAGAGTAGTTGTTCAAATAAACGATAGTGAGTACCTACTTGTGGGGTACTGCGACCCTCCACTTGGTTGATTTGCTTATAATAGAGACCTAGACATTGTGGGGGAGAACGTGGGGGCACCCCAGGTAAGTGTCTGTGGGGGACCTTAATGTCTATGGTGGGGGCGCGCTATATATAAGATAACGTTATCACCTCGAAGTTTCTCTTCTTTTGGATGACATTGCGATTTGCCAAAGTCATTTCTCGCAAGCTTACATTTGCACACCCAGTCATGACTGTCAACAAAGCTAAAGTCCTCAGACTTGGTCCTTGGAACCACTCGGAGCCAGAATGGGCCGAGTTGGCCAAGCATGCCACTGTGGTTGATTGCGATTCGCCCAACAGAGAGCAGTTCTTGAAAGATTTAAAGGGCAAGTACTCAGACGTGACTAATATCGCCAGAACTTTCCTGTCTATCAGCCAGACGGGCCGTTTCGACCGCGAGTTGGTCGCTGCATTGCCTGAGTCCGTGAGACTGGTTTCCCACTGTGGAGCTGGCTACGACCAGGTGGACCCAGAGCCTTTGACCGAGAGAAATATCCAGTTGTCGAATGTCACGGTGCCTGTGGAGGCCCCCACTGCATTGACTGCTGTGTACTTGACGTTGGCTGCGATGAGAAACTATCAGCACGGTCACGACTTGTTGGTGCAAGGTAAATGGGACGAGAAGAAGTGTGCTGGAGCTGCTGTTGGCTGGGACCCAGAGGGGAAGATTGTCGGAATATTGGGCATGGGTGGTATTGGCAGAGCCATTCGTGACAGGTTGGAACCATTTGGCTTTGAGAAGTACCTCTACTACAACAGATCAAGATTGAGCCCGGAGTTGGAGAAGAATGCCGAGTACGTGAGCTACGATGAGTTGTTGGCAAAGAGTGACGTCATTTTGGTCAGTGTGCCATTAAACAAGAACACCCACCACTTGATCAATAACGAGAGTATTGCCAAGATGAAGGACGGTGTAATCATCGTCAACACTGCCAGAGGTGCGGTCATTGACGAGGCCGTGTTGACCAAGGCGTTAAAGGCAGGCAAGATCGGTGCTTTCGGTTCGGACGTCTTCGAGCACGAGCCTCAAGTGGCTCCGGAATTGAGCGAATTGCCCAACGTGGTTTCGTTACCTCACATGGGAACCCACACCTACCAGGCCTTGAAAAACATGGAGACTTGGGTTGTAGACAACATCTACGAGTACCTTACTACTGGGAAGGTTAAGACCATTGTTCCAGAACAGAACAGCATTGACTTTGGCCACGAGCCATTGATCTAAAGCGGAATAGAGGGTAGTGTGAGGTGTTGGGTAGCAGTGAACGGGGAGTTGTCTTTTGGCAGAAGTATGTTCAGAAAATTGTCAAGGAAATTGTCAAGGAAATTGTCAATGAGTTGTCCGGGATCAGTTTAGAGATCTATGTGTCTTTCACGTCAACCACGGCTGCATTAGTTTGAAGTCTCCTAATACTTAGAGCATTCTACCATGTCCTACGGTGTAGGTAATTCTTTACATATCGACTCACATAGTTCTGAGTGTTCCCAAATTCAAACTGTGAATGTTTTAAGTAGGAGTCTCTGTCCTGAAAAGTCACCCATTCATTTTTTTCCTTATATTTTTTTGGTGATTATCATCGCCACATTCACCGAATTAAACTACACTTTGGTTGTTTCCACGCGCTTTAAGCTCGTAAAATCTTATCTTTCGACATGCTGCGAACTCCGAAATTCCTGGTGTACGGATGCGCCCATCAGTGACTCTATGGTCCGTTCTCGGAGTCTCACATTCCCAATAACCATCTCTAGTCTATAATGGACGGGTAGTGTGATGCTGATTTACAGGGTGTTTGCTGCTTTGCAAAGTCTCGCTATCTCCAATTATTGCGTGTTTCGTGCTCGGCTCCCATCTCAACCTTATTGCCCAATGACGTTATCTGATTCACATGCATACACACAGGCATACATTCTACCGCCTGGTGTCTTGAATCGGAGATTCCACAGAGCCCCTAAACAGCATTTTAAATTTTTGAAAAGGAATCCAGAAACACAAAAAAAATCCTTATTCTTACTTTCAGGAGCGAACCACTCCTATTTATACCCCTTGGTGCCTCACCCCTTCTCTGTCTTTTGCCTGGCTTTCTTTAACTTGCGCCCTGCACGGCCGCATTGAAAAATTCTCGGACCCGACCAGCCGGACTTCGCTAACTCCAAGCATTTGAAGGTTTTCCCATCTTTTTCTCTGGTTTCTGTACTTCGACGTCTTTCACTAGTGATTTAACGTTTTGTGCCGTGCGTACTTTCTTATCTTTTTGCATTTTGCTTTGCTGCTCTGCCTGATTTAGTGCGAGACGGTCAAACTTGCTCTTTGTTCCCCACCATCTAGTCACTGATTCTAAAATGGCGGACCATCCCCATTACATCTCGTCTGAGCCACTTGAGATCGACTACGAGGCGCTTCCTGAAGATGCGTCCATCGCAGCTCATCTTTCTGCCGGTGCTTTCGCCGGAATTATGGAGCACACTGTCATGTTTCCTATCGATTCCATCAAGACCAGAATGCAAATGTTTGTCTCGGGCCAACCTGCAAGCAGGTCGGTGATCCTGTCGATCAGCCTCATTTCTTCAAGTGAAGGAGCCTATGCCTTATGGCGTGGTGTTTCCTCTGTAGTGCTCGGTGCTGGACCTGCTCATGCGGTGTACTTTTCCGTTTTCGAGGCCACGAAGACCATGTTGGTCAACCGGTTCACCGATTCCAATAGCCATAAGATCGTTACCGACGAGACACATCCATTGATTGCATCGGGTGCCGGAATTGCTGCTACCGTGGCGTCGGATGCCTTGATGACTCCATTTGATGTTCTCAAGCAGAGAATGCAGATGGGCGAAAAGCTGGCGACAGCGTCGAATGCTCCTAAGTCCTCTAACTCCGTCAGACTCTTCCAGACCGCAGCATCCGTGTATCGTCGAGAGGGATTGGGTGCCTTTTTCATCTCGTACCCAACTACCTTGTTCACCAACATCCCATTTGCCGCATTAAACTTTGGTTTCTACGAGTACCTGTCGTCCATTTTGAATCCTGAAAACACCTATAATCCATACTACCACTGTGTTTCCGGTGCCATTGCCGGGGGTATCGCCGCTGCATTGACTAACCCATTGGACTGTATCAAGACTGCGTTGCAGACCCGAGGAATCTCCACTAATGAGTCCTTAAGAAGTGTCAACGGATTCGTCAGTGCGGCTAAGGCATTGCACAAGCAGGGAGGCTTGAGTGCTTTTACTCGAGGGTGGAAACCAAGAATCATTTTCAACGTTCCTAGTACTGCCATCTCCTGGACGGCCTACGAGATGGCCAAGGAGGTGTTGTTGAGAGACTAGAGACAACTTGTATATTAGACCCACATTATGTATTTAGGCGGTAATGTAATTCACGTTTCTTGTGAGAGGAGCTGTTGAAGGCGAATTAGAACTGTTGAAGTATGAAGAGGACTTTCCGGTTTCTTACGTTTTGGTGATAATGCCAAAGATGAATTGCTACATGCACAAATTGATCACGATCAAACTGCAACATCCTACATCCAATGACATTCATTCCCTATAAATAAGTTCTTCCAACTAGCTAAGACTGCTTAGAAAGCTTCTGTGCAACGAACGAAAACATCACACACGAGCCCAAAAAGCCCAAAAGGTTGAAGAAAGCGATCCGAGAGTACGATCTTTCTTCCTCCTCGGTCCGAAACGAGGTAAAGATCCGCCTTATACTGGCTACAATCATAAAGAGCTGTAGTTCAGTTCGGGTGCGATCACGTGTGGAGGAATCAAGCAAATTAGTTGAGATCGTACCTAAGAGAGAAAAGTGCATGATTTCTGTCAAAAATATATCGGGAAGTGTCGAGATTTCCCAAAGAAGGCATACCTATCAACATGAAATTCTTCGCCATGATGCTCTAAACCAACGCAAAAATAGAAACCTAACTCACGACAATGATCGGTATCGGGTGCCATGGCCGCAAATTGCACTCAACAGCCTTTCCTCACATTGAAAGACCAACCATCCGCACCGCCTCCCATGCAAAGTCTGAAGACTTTGCTTGTTTTCTGATGGCGGCGCCCAGCGTAATTTTCTACGCCCAGGAAGCTCTCAAGAGCATGGATATCCTCCGTGGAGGTGGATGGGGAGAACCACCGAATTTCCCACCCGCACTGGACAAAGTCCAAAACATCCCGCGCGAAACTCGCACCGGAGTCTTTTGGTTGGCGGGTACTTGCGGCATGCCGTGAGAAAGGTAAACCGTTGTGCCAGAAGGACCAACGATCCGGTACAAAAGGTGACATATAAGATAGACACGTTAGGATTTGAATAGTGAGAAGTTGCGATATTTAATGCTATAGTTGTGCTTTTTGGTGCTATATGCATCTGCAAAACAATTCGCACTCAATGCTTTCTATTTCAGAAAGATATAAGACCCTTTACCATATGTAAATAGTGAGTGCTACAAAAGTATTGCATTATAATGAGCCATATATCTATGTTGTCCACCTAGATAACCTCTTTATTTTTTTATGAGGAGCTTTTTTTTATCAATAGCATTCGGCTCTTTTGTTCGTGGTCAGCCAATGAAGGCCTTTTAGCTTCAAATATAGTCTTATCATTGTATGATCTGTCCACTGACTACTCAATTGGGAAGGTACTAAGCGAAACACGCCCGGGCACTAAATCTATAGCACAGCGGAATTTATTATCCGAGTATTTGTCGGTTAAGCATAGAGGGATGGTGTAATGCTATCCGCATATTTAGTTGATAAATGAGGCAACATTCGTTAATCGTTTTATAAGCACCGTTGCAACACTCAAATGTCAAACTACGTCATCGTTGGGTACGTGTCTTCTGGATTAGTTTTCAATCGTAATGGCACACAACTAACAATGAAAGCTCAGGAATAATAGGTTTGTACACTGGCTACAAACTAGTTGAATATGGGGTTCCTGGGAGAAGCATCACTGTGATTGCAGAGTTCATGCCAGGCGATGAATCCATCAATTACACATCTCCTTATGCTGGAGGTAATTTTTCAAGTATCAGCGGTGATGATGCCGATTCGTTGAGCTATGATAAATACACTTATCAGAACTTGAGCAAATTGCAAAAGCAATTGGGTGGACCTCAGTGTGGTTTGGATATGCTTCCATCAACTGAAATTTGGGACAAAGATAATTCGAGCCTGAAAATTGAATCTTTGAAGGGATACCTTAGAGATTATCAGGAAATACCGAAGAGTGAATTACCAGATGGTGCTGCGTTGGGTGTCACATTCACAACCTGGAACTTCAACTGTCCTAAATTTTTGAAGAATCTTCAGAAGTACCTCATTTCCAAAGGAGTATCTTTCGAGCGCAAGAAATTAACACACATCACTCAAGCCTTTCTTCCTGGTGTCAAATGCGTATTCAATTGCACTGGAAATGGAGCCAGATTTCTAGGAGGTGTGCAAGATGTAAAAGTCTACCCTACTCGTGGACAGGTCATTGTTATCAAGGCGCCACATATCAACGAGAACAAAATGAGGTGGGGAGATCATTACGCAACTTATATCATCAAGAGACCTTATTCCAACGACCAATTGATTCTTGGAGGTTTTCTTCAAAAGGATGACTGGACGCCAGATACGTATGCCGACCAGAGTGAGGATATTCTTAAACGAACAACTGAGCTTATGCCTGAGATTTTGGAAAAGAATCCATTGGGACCAAAAGTGGAAGATCTAGAAATAATAAGAGTTGCTGCAGGTTTGCGTCCAAGCAGACATGGAGGAGTCAGAATCGAGAAAGAATTTATCGAAGGGAAGTACTTGATCCATAATTACGGTGCTGGAGGCTACGGGTACCAGTCTGGATTGGGCATGGCTGACAAGGCAGTGAAGTTGGCCATGGGCAAGAGCAAGTTGTGAGAAATTCAATTCCCTTTCTTCTAGATTTCACGAAGTTCAAGGTTCTCTGTGATCAGAACCAAGTAGTTATTCGAAATGCACAATTTGTATGAAGAGTCATTGGGAATCCTAACTCATGGTGCTCAAGCATATTGCGACAGCTATGGCATGCTCGTAATCAGTAGAACACAACCATGTCGAAGAAGATTTAAGCGAGGGAAGAACACAACAATGAAACTCATTTCAGTCATGCAAATTAAATGGAAATTTCCCGACTTAAAACGATAGAAGTCCCCCAGAACTTCTTTCCCAATTGTTTACCTGTCATACTGCACCGAACTTGGCATATCTTCTCTGCCTATGACTATCTGATTGAGCACCTACAAGTCACTCAATCATTTCGATGAAAAGCCGCAAGTTTACTCGCTCTCGATTTGGATGTGTGGCTTGCAAGTCCAAGAAGTTTGTACGTGTGATTTCTGCTGCCATGGATACCCCCACTAACATATTAGAATAAAGTGCGACGAGATCAAGCCAACATGTTTGTCTTGTTCGAAGAAAGGCACCAAATGTGAATGGCCTTAACCCTCGAGAGAAAGATACTCTAACGTTCGGTTTAAAATAAACGATGTAAAATCGTTTCAAAAGCACTCCGATTCGCATAATAACGGGAAATTAGATGACATTTTAGAGATGTATAACAGTCCTATCGTCACAGCAGGGGCCCAGATCCACGACCTAAACTTGTTACCATTGTTCTCTCCAGGTCTTCTTAGGCATTTTGAGTCTCAGACACCTCCATTGTCTCCGAATCTTTTCCCCATGTTGTACTCTCCTCCATTGCCAATTTCTCACCAAATGAGTGAGCATGAGAACGACTACTTTGACTACTTTTACAATAATGTGTGTCCAAGGATTTCGATCGTTCCCCATATAATTAACACTTTTCTCCAAACTACGCTTCAGCTAAGTCTTACCGACGAGGCGGTGTTGCATTGCTTAATTGGTTGGGGGAAAATCATGAAGCAAAGACACTTGACCAAACGGCCCATTTCAGGCAACTCGTGCACTGTTGGAAGTGAATTTGCAAGGAAACTGTAGGATATTCTAGCGAAGAGAGACCTGTCCAATCCACGAGAGTTAATTCTGTTTATGTTTTGCCATGCCATTTTGATGTGCATAGAAATCTCCGTAGGTGACACGGATGAGTGGTCTTGGTACTTAACGCGTAGTTATGATCTTTTGAACAGCATGGGTGGCTTCAAAGTTCTTTCAAAATACCCTCATGAGGGCAAGATCTTGGCTCAAAACTTTGCATACTTCGATATTTTGGCATCTCAGTCCAACGAGAATGGGACTTATTATCCGGTGGAACAATATAATAAGATGTTCTACATGAACGGTGATGACTCCATCGACTCCATGCAAGGATGTATACGCCCGCTTGTTCTTATTCTTGGAGATGCCATAAATTTGATTGTGGCTTTGAAATATACCCTCGAAGGAGAAGTCACAGATGAAAACTGGCATATTTTCAACGATATTTTGACAAAAGCCAAGGAGCTTGAAGAGAGAGTCGAGAATGCCTCGATACATCCCTCCGACTACAAGGTCTTGGCCGCGAATGATGTCATAGAAAACCATTTCACAATGTTTGCATTGTACCAGATGGTGATCCTGTTATATGTGAAGCATTCTCTTCGACGGCTTCCACCTGTGGTTCCTGAGATTCAACTTACGCTTAGAAAAGTCAATGAATGTTTAGACTCCTTGATTAACACCACACTAGTGCTGTCGTTAAGTTTCCCTTTGCTAATCGCGGGTATTAGTTCTGTCAAGCAGTCGGATCGAGACGAAATATTTCGCAAAATTAATTATATTGTGAAAAAGTATGAGTTCGACAACTTGATAAAAGTGAGGGTGGTGTTGGGTGAAGTTTGGAAGAAAAATGAGAATGGCTTTTTATGTGTTGACTGGTTCAAGATTACAAAGAGCTTTGGTTGGAGATTGAATGCTGGGAGATAAGGATATTTTGTTAAATATTTAGTGAAGCATGATTCTGTAGTTTCTTCACACACTCTGCCAAAGACTCTTGACATAAGAGGTTGATTTGGGCTCCTCGCGGGTCTCGTGGGTCTCAACATCTCCATTGTTGACGCCTTCAGTTTCTTGCCGTCCAGTGATAAAGTCCATATCCTCGTACCTCACCCACTTGCTCTTCAATCCGAATTTAAAGCCTGCCCAAAAGATGAAGAACAATGGCAACATGATGTAAACATCAACAAATTGGCCAGCGACAAATGGTTTGAAAACTGACCAGCCCTGCACCAATGTCAACAAAGTACCCAAACCTATGCCAATGTAGTTAGTGTATGGAAACAAAGGAGATTTGTACGGAAGTTCGGCTTCTGTTCTCCCTTGCTTATACCATCCAACTCTAAATCTGTAATGGGAGTACACGATGGCAGTCCAAACAATGAATGCACAAACACCTGCCAAATTGACAATGTACCCGTAAGCCTCCGCAGAGCTACTATCCATAGATAAGAGTGAGAGGAAGCCAAACAAATGCACTAACTGAGATGCCACCCATGGAACACCCTGCTTGGTGACCTAAGTGAATGCTTTTGGAGCGTATCCATCATCTGCCAATCTTTTGAGACATCTGGCAGCAAAGTAGATAGCACTGTTGATCGAGGATATGCAAGTGATAAACACGACTGTGGTGACAAAATAGCCGGCATTTTTCCACCCGGCTCCAACCAAAGCAATGGTCATTGGTGACTTCATGGTCTTGTTAGAGCTAGACAAGCCCGGGTCGTTGTATGGCACACTAATACCGTAAGAGATAGTGATACCGAAGTAGACGTAAAATATACGAATCACTGCCTGTCTGACGGCATTCTTGACGGCTGATCTAGCGTTTCTCAGCTCAGAAAATGTCACAGACAAACTCTCGATACCCGTGTAGAAGACACCAGCGTAAACAAACGAATTGGCTATACCTTTGAAGCCACCGTTTAATGGGTGATCTTTGAATGTATTTCCTGGGCTGTGGCCATTTATTCCACCAGCAGCATAGATAATACTAAAAATGTAGAAGCCGGTGATGAAGAGCAACTTAATGAAAGCCAAAATGTACTCAACTTCGCCAAAGACATCAACACCAAACATCTGGTATACCGAGAAAACTCCCCACAAGATCATGTAATAGCCGTAAAGAGGAACTTTCTCGCTGTAGAAACTTAACACCGAAATGGCAGACACATACTCCGCAATGATGTTACACACCCACAAGAACACATAGTACCATCCCAACGTTGCCCCAAACGCAGGGTCCACCCATCTCGATGCATGTACATTGAAGTTGAAATCAAACATGCTGTTCAACTCACCAATGCAGAGCATCATGATCATTACGAGAATACCGACAATTGCAAATCCTGCCAACAAACCAACGGGACCTCCAGCCCTGAGCGCAGACCCCATTCCAATGAAAACTCCCGGTCCAATGATACCAGCAAGCGCCATCATCGATATGTGTCTCGTCTTGAGCCCACGCTTGATTCCGGTGGACGGATCAAACTTTTGTCTGACTGGCTCATGTACCTGAGATACCAGAATCATGAATGTCTCTTTGTCCGTAGACGTCATTGAAGTTTCGAGAAGTGCTTTTGGCAATTGAAGTGATACTTACAGCATTAACCTACTATATTGCTCGCTGCTCTTATCAGACGGAAGTTCCACGGGTAAAAGTTGCTTCATTAGTGGTCGGTCACAGTCTCGCTTATCACCTTCCGCATTGAGCGAGTCTGCCGAATGCTATGGCCCCAAAATTTCGTTTCCTCTACTTGATGGCTGAAAGTAAACCGTAGAATATCGCCCAGTATTTCATTTTTGATGACCAAGCATTCGGCAGCCCAGCGGTTCCTGGAATTGGTGAAAGTGGCGCCGATAGTGGACACCCACAATGATTTCCCATACATAGTGCGAGCCCAGCTTCACTACGAGACTGAGAACGATGAAAATTTTACCTTTGACCAAGGTCTCACTTGTCATACAGATTTGGTAAAGTTTCATGAGGGTGGAGTTGGCATCCAATTCTTCAGTTGCTTCATAGAGTGTAAGGATGAATCTCCATTCTATCAGAACTTCAACAAGCCTACTACTGTGGTGAGAGACACTATGGAGCAGATTGATTTCGTCCGTAGACTAGTTAGAAGGTACTCGAATGACTTGAAGTATGTTACAACTTCAAAGCAGGCAGTTGAAGCTTTTTCAAAGGAGGGCAAGTTGGCCATTGCCATGGGTGTAGAAGGATTGCACCAGGTGGATACATCTCTTGGAGTGTTGAGACAATACTTCGATCTTGGAGTCCGCTACATCACACTTACTCACAACTGCGACAACCCATTCGCTACTGCTGCTTCTTCTGTCTCTGGCGGCCTTCCAGACAAAGGATTGACGGACTATGGAAAACAATGCATCTTGGAAATGAACAGATTGGGCATGATGGTAGACCTTTCACATGTGAGTGTCAAGACCATGATGGATGCGTTGCAAGTGACGAAATCTCCTGTCATGTTCTCCCATTCCTCTGCCTACTCATTGACTCCACACCTTAGAAACGTGCCTGACGAAATTTTGTGGAAAGTAAAAGAAAATCGGGGCGTGGTGTGTGTGAATTTCTTCCCAGCTTTCATTCTGAGATCTGGCGATGGATCTGCTACTATCGAAGACGCTGTAGCACACATATTACACATTGCAAACTTGATTGGCTGGGAGCATGTTGGTTTGGGCTCAGATTTCGATGGTATTCCTGAAGGCCCTAAAGGTCTCGAGGATGTTTCGAAGTACCCAGATTTGATCAAGAGAGTAATGGAAGAGTCCGATACCTCGGATGAGCAAATTGCTATGCTTATGGGTGGGAATGTAATTCGGGTTTGGCAAGAAAACGAGAAAATCGCATACAATCTTAAAGAAAAGGGAATCAATACTATAGATGATAACTGGGTGGACCGTAAGTGGGAATTCTTTGAATACGCCAAAGAGTTTCCGGAGGTGTATCCTGGTTCGTACAAGAATAAGCACAACACCTACACTAACGGTCAGGCATTGAATATTTCTAAGCTTAAAGATGCTTGAATGCTGCTAAGAAAATGACACGTCCGCATGACTAACAAATAATAGTCCATCTTTGGAGATCCGGTTTAAATGTTTCGGGAGTGGCTGCGAAAGTATTAGTAGTTGATGAACTGCTGACTAGCAAAACATAGCTGAGGTTCTTTCTCATAGGTAGAAGTATAGCCATTGTTCAGTAAATGCCAATTAGCTATAATATTCGGCGACTTATCTTCAAATTGTCTAGCATGAATTGATGACATTGTAAAAATAAAAATCAACGACCCCGGTGAGGATCGAACTCACGATCTCAAGATTAACAGTCTTACGCCTTAACCAGCTTGGCCACGGAGTCGCTTGTGGTGCAGAGAATTCGCTTGCAAGATATGTTGCTTTAAGTACATTACCCAGTTAGTTTCGATTCTTGGGTTTTAATTGAAGATTTGAATTTTTTCTTCGGTGTAAATAATGGGAAAAGTGACGTTTGTAGTTCATCCGACATCTAAGCGAATAATGGCTATTTGAAATAGAGCAGAATGACCGACCTTTCAGGAAAGCCAAATACCCTAGTTTTCAAGACATGAAGTGTGTTTACTCAGGAAAAATCTCGAATCTTGAATGCGAAGAATTATTATTTCAGAAAATACAACACTCTGGGATGTTTTGACTAGACTTTTGAAGAAGCAGCAAATGCTTGAATCTTGCACTAATCCCGAATCGGATTTGACTTAGATCACAATTTGGTTATCGATAGGAGAGTGAAACGTCCTGATTCTCATTTAATACTACAATTGAACCGTTCCTGAACCTTTATATGAACGCTTCTTTTAATTTTTGCTGCCGTTAGTCAATGCATGCACAGAATTTATGTCATTCTCGCTTGACGGGAAATTGCGAGAATGAATGAGCAATGTACTGAAGACTGGCATAGTTGACAGCAAGTAAAAAAACAAGTGAGTTTCGAAGAGGGATTGGAATTGAAGAAACATGGCCATTTGACAGAATAACATTTAAATACTGAGCTACCAAAATTACAAGAATTTCTCTTCATGAGATACCCGTATGACTAGTCGTTTCCTCGTTAAGAAGTTTGCTATTGGCCTTAGTCTAGTCACACATTAAGCCAGAACCCATTCAAAATTGAGGACGAATACAAGCCAATTTTATTTGAATTCGAATTTCTGACTTGGTCTCCAAGGCCAACGCTGATCTCCCTAGAAGGTCCACTTCGGAATCGGCAAACATTACCAGCCGTGTTTCCTCTTTAGATACACACCAAAACATTTTCCCCATCTTCCAAAAAGTAACCGTGGAAACTTCTACCAGTGGGCCATGTCGACGTTTACCGCACCGGAGAAACATGCCCAGCACGGGACTTTCATGCGGCAGCTTGTGATCATAAGCTCGGCAATTGGCTCTTTCTTGTTCGTTTTGGTGTTGTCTATTGGAGCCTCTATCTACCATCTTCGAGATGTTGTATCAGGAAGAGAGAAGCAGAACGCTCCAAAGAAGGAGAACGACGTTCCAAACTACAAAGTGAGGGAGCCGTACCCCGACATGAAAAACTTGAAGGTTACATCTTCGTTGCGTTACTATGCCCTACAATTGGGTTTGGATCTTGAAGAGTTCACCATAACAACTGCCGACGGGTATGTGCTCACATTGCACCACCTTATTGATCCTAAGGAGTCTATCTCTCTGCGTCATGCTAAGAAGCCCATTTTGTTGCAGCACGGCCTTCTTTCGTGTTCTGGTGCATGGTTGACTCCAGGTCAAAACTCATTACCGTTCTACTTTTGGGAACAAGGCTATGACGTGTGGATGGGCAACAACCGCTGTGGATTCGAGCCAAAACATACATACTACGAAGGAAATCTCATGCACAATGAAGAGTTCTGGGACTGGGATGTCAGAGCTTTTGCCACCTACGACTTGCCTTGCATTATCGATAACGTTTTGGCCCATAAGCCAGAGCACTACAAGCTTGTGTTAGTGGCTCATCTGCAAGGATGCACCCAGACTTTCCTTATGTTGAGAAATAGCGAGCTCAAGAAATATCACCAGAAAATAGAATACTTTTTCGCCTTGGCTCCAGCCATTTTTCCTGGCTCGCTCTTCCATGATCGCTCTTTCATTAAATTTATTCACCACCGCCATCCAAAGTCATACACTGCCATTTTTGGAAGCTGCTGCTTTGTCACAATTCTTGGCTTTGCGAGAAAATGGATCGGAACCACGAGAGTGTTCAGTACTCTTTCCTACCAGATGTTCAAGTACTTGTTTGGCTGGAACATCAACAATTGCTATCATAACAACAAAATTTTGCACATTCAGTTTCTTTTTAATGTGACCTACGTCTCCTCCAAGCTTATGTCCTGGTGGCTTTCATACTCGGTAGAGGAAGGATTTTCCAACCAGCTTCAGCCAAAGAGTGACTACCAAGACGGCTCAAATTTCGCTTTTACTCCAGTAAACACGAAGCAGGAAGCTCTGCCCACCCCTTTGGGTGATGGTGAGACTACACAGTCTACAACAGATGCTGAAAAGACCAAACAGTCTCTGTCAATTGTTCTTGGTAAAGCAGATACACTTGCTGCAGCTCCTGAGCCACAATTGGAATTAGATGATTCAAAGACATTTTTCCCTTACAAAGACGAGTGGTTTTCATTCAACGAGCCTCATGAGCTAGTGCCCATGATTGCCTTTGTGTGTGGTCAAGACTTCTTGGTGGACGGACAGAGATTGGCAACACATATGAGACACTATGAGAGACGTTTCTACAAGGAAGGCCAGAACCTCGACATTGTAGATTTGCCCGACTACAACCATCTCGACGTCATTTGGTCTCTGAATACCATCGGTAAGATTGGCATGGTAATCAATGAAAAGATTAAGTCATTGAACTGAGTGACGTCAACTGTTTATATTAATTCATTAATCATGCATTGGAGAAACCCAGTTTCTTTGCAAACTGTTCGTCAGCCAATTCTAGCGCGTTGAAGATATGGCTCCAGTAGAATTGATTGTTGAGACTTAGTCCAACGTAGACACCACCTTCTTCCTTGTACAATGGGTCGAGGTTTCCACTTTCTATAATTGTCTCTCCCATATGTTCTCCATCAAGGACCACTTGCACATGTCTCTGGAGATAAAGAAAATTACAAGCGCATGCAAACTTGGCGAGCTTAGGCGTATCTTTCGCGATCATTGCAAGTAAAAGGAACACTGCCAATGGATCGTGCACTGGTGGCCCAATGTGATTATTGTACGTCGTCTGGTAGACGTCGAAGTAAAAGTTCAAGATTTTCGAGAATATGGAGCGGAGCTCAGAGTTTTTATCAGTAGTTGCGTCATAGATGTTTTTCCTGACCTCTTCTGTGGCCAAGACAGTATGAGTGATGTTCAACGGAGCCAAGATGATCTTATTGGCCAAACGCAGCTCCTGGAGTACAATGGCTGCCGCGTGTGGGTCACAGTGGATGTTGAATTCGGTGTACGGGGTGATATTGCCTGTTTTGATTGCTCCTCCCATAATTGAGACATATCGGATCTTTTCACAGACGTCTGGGAACTTTTGGATCAACTTGGCAAAGTTGGTCAACGCACCAGTGCAAACCACGCAGATCTCATGCTCGTGCTCGTAAATGGCATCTCTCATGGCTGTCAAGTATTCCTTATCGTTTGAGATTTTGATGCGAGGCCTTCCTGGTAAGGTGACTCCACCGATGCCACTGGAACCATGGATATGTTCAGCATGTATTGGCTTGACCACTAGCGGTCGGTCCGACCCAGCATACACTTTAATTTCGTCCTGACGGAATCCCAACACATCCAACAAGGCAGCAGCATTGTGTGAGGTCTTTTCGAGCAGCACATTACCATGAACAGTGGATATTCCAACCAAGTTGAAGTATGGACAGAACGCTGCTAGCAAAATTGCAAACGCATCGTCGTTGCCAGGATCACAGTCCAACCATAAAGGCACGTGGAAGTTGTTGGAGTTTTCGAGCAAATACATATCTGTCTTCAGTCTGATTTTCTCTGGAGAAATCCTGGTCATTATATGGTGAAGCCACGCAGAGAACTGGCAGTTGCGGAAATCACAAGCGGTCGAAACCGTCGAAAGAAGCGTTCGGAAAAGGTAGTATAAACAGCGAGAAAAAGTGGAATTTCTAGTGCAAGTGAAATTCACAAGTTTATGTGTGAATGAGATTAATCAACTCTTCAAATTCTACTGACGAGTCAAAGAAAGGCAGCAGTTGCAAACTGGCATTTTACGTCAAAGTAAATTAGCGAGCGGGCCGAAAAATTGTCAACGTTTTTAGTGCCGGAAGGTTCCCCACAATTCGCAGTTGGTGATCATTCCGCCAGAATGGTCATCTACTCGACAAAAATCAATGGCGAGAGCAAAAAAAATTGGCAACTGTTTACTGACTGAAAGATGAACATTTGTATCTCTATTTCTATTGTTGTAAAAGATTGCACATCTAGCATAAAAAGTGCGCTTTCACCATCTAGAGTGCTACACCTATCGGTATCGCACTAAATTCTCTATCCTTACAAGTCAGCACCTTCTTCATCTGTAGGCACAGCAAAAGCTCCGGCCAAAAACAATGCTGGCTCCTTGATATTGTGATGCAGGTAGCTTAAAACACCTACTCCGCCTGCGTCCAACATGAACTGTGGGTTGACGTTTATAGGTCTGTCCACCCATCTAGCAGCAAAACATCTCAAGATGTGGCCGTGGCCAACAACCAAGACGTCGCATGGCTCATTCTTCTTGAAGGCTTTGGCATGGACCTCTCTGATGCGCTCAATGACCTTGTCGACTCTCTCGGAGACCTGCTTGTAGTCCTCTCCTCCCTCACAGCCATATCCCCAGATATTCCACTCCTGGTCCTTATCAAGACCTCTCTGCTTACGCAAGTCGAGAATCTGTGACGTGAGAAGACCCTCGTAGTCTCCGTACTCCCACTCTCTCAAGTTATTGTCTTCTGCAACGGCGATCTTGGATCTGGCCAAGTCGTCCACTCCTTCCAACAACAAGTCCACGGTCTGCTTGGCTCTTGTACGTGGAGAAGTCAACACCAACTTTAAGTTCTCGGGCTTGACCACCTGAAAAGCAGTGTTTCCGATTAAGTGCTTACCGGTGTTTCTCATTTGGGTAACTCCGAATGGAGTAAGTTCCAAGTCAGTGATCGAAGTGTACTGGCCAGACTTGGACCACTCTGTCTGTCCGTGACGGACAAAAATAACTCTCGGAGTAGCTGCCTTTCCCATTGCTAGCGGTCTCTATGTAAGCTCTTTCGTGCTTTTTATACTCAACAGATACGTTCGGACTTTTGTAGTTCTTTATACCCAGGCCAATTGATTGGGTGTGCAGGTCATAGTAGCATTTCAAGAAAAATTAATCGCATACTACCAACGAGTATCGTGATGTCACTGAAAGTTGAAATCACAGAGAAAATTCTTTCTCTCTTGAAAACCCTTCCTAAGGACAGAATCAAGCACTATGCTTCGTTCAAAGACGTGCAGATTGAGAGATTTCTGAACAAGGAAGTGGTGGACAAAATCTCTGAGCAGGACTTGAAATTACAGTACGTTTCCTTGAGAGACTTGGTCAACGACAAGTACAAGAACTACTATAAACTTGACGACAAGTTGTTGAAGCCAAAGGGCAACCCACTGTACTATGATCGTCTTATGGCTGAGCTCAGGGGTGAGAAAAAGGAATCGCTCTCCAGTGCGGTGAGAACGGTGGTTTTTGGAAAGTAACTGGGAATATTCCAACATCTTGTGCATAGTATTGAATATAATGGTTTTAGGTGAGCTACGGAGAGATTTGTAGAGGTTGTGTGTAATGATGGGGAAATTTGGGCCATTTTTTGGCGATGGATCATGTTCATACTTGCTGCTTGTGGTGTACATGTCATATCTGGACGTGAAATTGAGTTTACCATGTGTGATTATGTTTAGCGATGGATTATATGAAAAAGGCTATTCATAATGGGAGCACAATGTTGCTATAAGATTAAAATCCTTAGTCCCTGTCTCGAAAATCATTGAGAGTATCAGAGACTCACTGGAGTCTGTCCATTTAACTGTATCAAGCATGCAGAGATTCATGAGAAGGAACCAATTTGAAACTCTAACTTTCACACTTCCGGTCAGAAATGTGATTTACTGTGCCTTGGTAGTCTGTTTTTCTCTTGCGATGTCTTGAATCTCCGACTTGCCGTTGAAGCATCTGCCTAGATTACCTGAGCAGAATGAACACACGCACTTTTTAAACCTGGTAACTTCAACTTCAAGTTATCAACTACAAAGAACATTTAAATATTTAATGCTTATAGATCCAATCTCCACCTCACAGATAAGCCCCTTCATGTTGCACTCACCTCAGTGACAATCTTAACATAATCAGATACAGATCCACCTACATTCACCCAAAATCTCCAAGCTCGATCACCAAAAGGCGTCAAAAAAGAATATTCAAGCGCAACAAACCGGACCCCTATTATCTCCCATCTTTTCCCACATACTTATACATATCGCTATGTTCCCAAGTAACTCCGACCTTTAGACACCAACCTACAAGGGCCACTTATGAATTTTGAGGCTCACCACATGGTTTAGGTTCATACAATAGCTGCTAGTATTCATATTGTAATCAATCGCTTTTCCTGTAGATGTATACTTGAGACAATCACTTTATCCGTTGCTTAACATATATTTATCACTAGATATCTCCGTCCCTTTTGAAATAATGAACAGACCTACGTCTCTAAATAGTTTTGCCTCGGTGAGGTCGGTCGACGGTGCAGTTCTGAGACATCCGTGAATCCGAAACCATATTTGCGGTCTCCCCATCTTGATTTGCCAATCATGTAAACTTGCTTTGTGGCGCTGTGGCGGAGTATACCGCTTCGGCCTTAACAAATTCCAGTTGCCCTTATTATTCTCAATCGATGAATGTGCATTTTACTTCCGATCGTACTCGGTCATTCGTACATCAGTACCTCTCGTAGTTTAAGAGACAATAGCACTGAATGCCGTTTTTATACTGCACGGTGTCATTTACATCGACCAGTGTCCAACACTTTGGCCCAATCATAAGATGGCGTCGCTCTCAAAATCTCGTCTATTGCAGGTGATAATAGCCATTGCTACGCTTTTTGGGCTCTATTATTACGTTTTTGCTAAGAAATATGATGATTCGTTCTCTCCAGAGGAAATCAACGATATGCTTCAAAACAAAGCCGGTACCGTGAGTGTCAAGAAAGTGGAACTACCTGCTGTGGGGATCCTGAAACCTTACTTGGACAAGTTGACGCTTCGATCGCCCAATTGGGACTTCAGCGGCGATATCATCGTCATGCTGGACTACATTCGTCTCATCTCTGAAAAAAAGCATCTGGCCAGCAACATGTTTGCCCGAATGCCGATTCAGGCCGAGTCATTCGAGATGGAAGTCACGTTCCATATCCACAGTAAGTCTTCCTCAAGTTTGGCTGCTGATGGAATGGCGATCTGGTTTCTTGACCAACCTTCACCAATTGGAGATGTGTTTGGAGCAAAGAACAAGTTCACCGGTTTGGGTGTTTTCATTGATACTTACAGAAACGGTGATTCGGGTACTTTCCCATTTGTGAGTGCCATGCTTGGAGACGGATCGCTTTCATACAACAAGTTCAACGATGGAATGGATACGAAATTGGCTGGGTGCACTGCCAAGTCAATCATGAACCCAGGAGCCCAGCAGACTCGTATGCGTATCATCCACACCAAGAACGGCTACTTGTCTGTTGATTTCAATTACAACCCTCAACGGTCGGACGACTGGCACAACTGTTTCACCTTGTCAAATGTCAAGCTCCCAGTAGTCAAGTACTTAGGCTTTTCTGGTGAGACCGGTGAATTGTCGGAAATCATTGACATCGTTGAAAGCAAGGTGTTCGCTTTGTACCTGCCTGACAGTGACAACTTCATTGAGTCTGTCGAGCAGTTGGAGACCTTGATGCAGAAACAGGGTGAAGAGAAGGCAAACACAGAATCCAAGCCTGATCCTCCACGCGAGCGTACACGAAGATCGGTGGTTAGATTGCGTAATGCTGAGAAGCGCCTCAAGGAAAGAGAAAGAATACTCAGAATGGAGAAATATGGCGATCCAGATGCTACTTTCCCAGCAAGAGTGTGGAGACGTACGGTCACCTTCTTCAAATACGCCATCTACGCTGTGTTGGTGGTATTGTTCTTGTGGGTTGGGCGGGTCATCTACAGAACTCGGAAGCAGCAAAGAAGGTCCAGAACAACAGGTCTCTTAGATTAAAACAAATTCGTTTAGGCGAGAATAAAATGTAATTAGGATGCTAGAATATTTGTATGAGTGTAGAGAAAGAGGTGAGAGACGGACTATTTCGCTCATAGATGACCTAGTGCTTTCTCTTTCTGATTTGCTTCTTGGCTGGCTCCTTGCTAGCGACAATGTCGATCGAGTTGTCCAACTCGAGCTCATAAGACAATCTGGCAATACCAAAGAACTTCATCACTGAGTCCACTGGGATAATGTTCAACAACTTGTCGACCTTCTTCTCTGGGAAGAAAGGATCAATAGCAGTGGTCTTTATGATGGTCTTGAAGCCATTGTTGTCGTAAAGTTTGGTCATTACAGAATCGAAAGTGTAGGCATCAGCAAGAAGAACGGTCTTGATGTTCTTTGTCTTGATGTTGTTGTCCGTCACGTAACGGGTACAAAGATCTCTTGCTTTCTCCTTAGCATAAGTCAACAAGTCTTCCTCAAGACCAGTGGAACGGTACACTTTTCTGACATGCAAACCAGTGATTTTAGAGTAGAAAACATCGTTGGACGACAAATCTGGCAATGGGATCACCGTCACAACGGCAATTGGAGAGCCGCGGTACTCAATAAAATCTGTAGATCTAGAAGCACTCTCAATGAAAGCCAAAGACTTGTTGTTGCCGAGATCCTTTTCGTCGGCATTGGCATAGATTCTCAATGGGAATTTGAAAAGCTTCAGCATGTATGCGTCGCCAGCCAATCCGTCGCTGACGGATCTGAACTCGTCGGTGATCATGAAGCTGACCGTTCCTAAAGTTCCAGCAACGAATATAAGTACAGGGAAGTATGTGGTCAAGATGTACTTGTTGTTCATGAACAACCGGAAAAACTCACCGACCGAGTCTGAGATCTCGAAAAGGTCTTTATACGCATAGAGAGTGAAGCCACCCAAAACTAGGAGAATAAACGCCTGAGAAACTGGATGCCACACAATATGACGATTGGATCTGCTTTGAAGCTGACGATAGTAGTCACCGTGCAAAGTGAGAGCAGCAGTAGCCAACAGAGGCTCCAATGGGATTCTGCGAATGATGGCCTCGGCCTCTTTGTCCAAGGGCTGGTGGAGATTCAATTCTCTCTGTCCGGCCATGATGAATTGGTTTTTATGAAATTCAACAAATCTGGTTAGCTAAAATTTTCACGTCAATGATATTTGTAGCTTAACTTGGCCAGGTTCTCTGTGTAGGTCGAAATGGATATTATCGCACGTGGGTATTAACTGAATGCGTATAGTGGATGCATTTTGCTGCTCGTAAAATAGCTGTCTTGTAGAACGTGAAAGGTCGATGTATTACTCTATACGGCGAGGTCATTTCATCTTTTTCTTTCTTTTTGCTATTTTTGGGTTCTATAATTTACTGGTACGCTGAGCCTTATTGTCTCGTGACACTTTTTTTTTATTTATTTCTCCATTTTGTATTTTTTTCTATCGTCTTTCTCTTTATGGTTTGTCTGTCTTTCGGCGCATTCATATATTTTTTCTGTGCGGAGAGTGACACTAGTGCGAGTTTAACGTTTTTTAAACTTTTCTCTCAATGAACGAATTGTTACTGCGAGAGAACGAATGAAAGGTCTCCGCAATCTTCCATTTATCAGAGAAATGTTTCCATTGTGATCTACCAAACAAAAGGTCTACTAAAAAATTGAAACAAAGTCAAGAGAAATCAGTTCACGCGGATCAGAATGTCTTCACACACTTACTTCTCGATTCACAATTTTCGCTCTCTAAGTAACGTCTTGTCGAGCACCCCAAAAACACCGAAAATTGCCCCTGAAACCAAGATTCATCTCGAACAACTTCAAAACTTATCGTAAGTTTTCCCTGGAAGTTTGCCCATATATTTCCGCACTATGGTGAGATCTTCTTATGTAGGGCATGTATTATTGTGGCTGCGATCCACAGTTTCTCCATTTATAACATTCAAATGAACCACCAATCTGTGAAAAAGAGTTCTAATCGGATTTTTCTGTAATTCTTTATTAAATGCCAACTGCGAATTTTCTGGATTACTTCAAGCAGTTGGACGTGCCGGTGTCGGTATCCAAAGGTGTCAAGAAAGTAGCTATTATTGGTGGTGGTGCATCCGGAGCGATCACTCTAGACTCTCTTGTACAAGAGAACCACTTTGATGAAATCGTCTTGTTCGAAAGAAGAAATGTGGTTGGTGGAATATGGGTATTGGATCCAAACCCAATCAAGACTCCGAGCGATCTCGTGAAGCCTGGTCGTGTGAGCAGAGAGATCGATCCACCTTTAGATAACCCTTTCGCTGATGGCTACATAGATGGCAAGATCAGATCCTTGTGGTCGAAGCAGGAGCGTTTTGAGCAGACTCCCGCATACGAAGGTATGGCCACTAACATCATCGAGAAGCTCATGACGTTCAGTGACGAGAAGCAGTGGGTTCCACTGGGTAGCAATACTTATATTGATAGATCTGCTGTGAGAGACTACATTGACAGGTACATCACACGCAACAGCGATAAGGAGAACGTCAGAATCTCGCTTGGAACCACTGTAGAAGATGTGGAGAAAATAGGGAAATTAGTTGCTGGACAGGACGATGTTCCTTATCAATTCAAACTCACTTTGAGACACCGTTTGCAAGACGGCACTGACGAATGGTACCAGGAAAATTTTGATGCTATCATCGTCACTGTGGGTCACTACCACATTCCGTTTATTCCTGATGTGCCAGGCTTGAAAGAGGTCCAAGATAAATACCCACATGCCATTGAGCATTCCAAGTTCTTCAGAAGTTCTCAGCCTTACAAGGACAAGACTGTTCTTGTTATCGGATCCAGAGCGCTGGGTGCCGACTTAGCCAAGTTTTCTGCTGATGAAGCCGTGCACGTCTACCAGCTGATTCGGAATGAGGAGGGATTTAGCCGTGTCACAAAAAGAAAAAACGTAACTTTCAAGCCTGTTGTCACGAACTACGAGTTGACTGAATCGGGATTCAACGCTGTTTTTTCCGATGGAACCAAACTTGAGAACCCAGATATCGTTGTTTATGCAACAGGGTTCCAATTCTCATATCCATTCTTGATCAGATCATACGGTGACATCACCTTAGATGGTAAAATTGTGCCTGATTTGTACCAGCATACATTTTTGATCAATGAGCCACTTATTGCTTTCATTGGAGTTCCTACCGATGCAATTTCTTTTAGAGCATTTGAGTATCAGGCAATTTTGACTGCTCGCTATTTTTCTGGCAAAGTCAGTCTTCCTTCTAGAGCTGAACAGAGAAAATGGTTAGACGAGAGATTCCAAAGCAAGGGTGCTACGAGAGCCTTCCACACTATCGGCGCGGTTGACGCTATTACTTACATAAGGACTCTTACTGATTTAGGAACCATTAAGGACACATCGATCACTCCTGGAAGAGAGTTTCCGGAACTTACTGAAGCTGAATTGGAGGAGTGTAAAGCAGCAGGATTTAAGCTCAGAGAATTCTGGGACGAGCCCCGCATCCCTACGTGATAGAGATTAATAGATATATGAAGTCATTTTTAAGTCAAGTAGTCCGTTAAGAACGAAAAAAAGTTCAATGGTAATTCATCTTTGATAGTAATGTGTCATCAAAAAAACAAGCTAGCGCAGCCAGGTTTCGATCCTGGGACATCAGGGTTATGAGCCCTGCGCGCTTCCACTGCGCCACTGCGCTTGTTTAATGAATAAGTTTAACTTCATGGTACATGATATAGGTTGCTAAGAAGTTTGAACTGAGAATGATATTCTGTACAGGACTTGTTCAGCAAAGATTGATAGTTCCAGAAGAGTCTTATTACACTACAGAATCATCTGTGAGATGGATATAAAGCAAGTTTGATTTATTTATAGACAATAGTCAAATACTTTTTGCGCAGAAGAGTGAAATCTTTGAGTGTTTCTTTTGTCAAAATTAGTAACAACCTGATCACTTACTCTATTCTACGGACTTATCATGGATACAATGCAGTTTGAAGTAATGCTTCCCTGGTGATGTAGAATTTCTGAAAGTGATTCAAGAATGGCGCTATAAAATCTTATTCTTTATGAATGAAAGTTGGCCTGTTGGTCCGAACTTCGGAAGCTTCTTATTCAAGTCAAATGACAAATGAAGACTAAGAGAACCTGAACATAACTGAATAAGCTTTCAGTACTAATAGGAAGTGAAATTCTAGCCACATATGTTGAATTTGCTTTGTAATTGCCCTATGCGAGTTTAAGCAATTTGAAATACAAACTTGAAAATCGTTTAGCTTTATTAACATGTTTCTCACAAGCGAATGGGCACTCTGTGCACAGAAAGCGTAGTAGCAACATCAGAATCTGATTATTAGAATTGTTGAAAGAGTACCCAATATATATAACTCATTTGTGCAGACCATTACCAAAGACATCATGAACGTTCAAAGTGCCCTGCATTCTCAACATTCTACACCCTCTCAAATCGTTGATGTCAATTCAACCATCGCCAATAATAAATACAGCTCCAACATACCCCACATGTGGATTAATACTTTAGGTGAAGACCCTGTTGTGAGATTCCTGAAGTATGTAAACTCGTACTTCATTAGTGGTGCTGTTTCAAAGGCTCAACCACAAGCTTATCAAAAGTGAACATCTGGGAAATAGTGCTCTGTCTCTTTAACATAGCCAAGTTGTTGATTCCCTCATTGTAAAAAGTCTTTATCTCCTCCTCGTCAGTCAAATTCTTGTGCTGCTTGAAGGCATCGTGGATTCTTCTCTTGGAATACTCTCTGAAGTTGTAGTTGTCAAACTTGTAAGCATTGGCTAAAAGCTGTTTATATAAGCTGAGAATCTGTCTGGAGTTTGGCGCCATTTTCAATAAAAAAAGAGTGTCCGAGTTGACAGATATAATGTTAGAAATTGATGATTTAAAACCTACTTTAAGGTCGCCCGCAGAACCGCTTATGTACAGGACCCGAAACTCGGCAGCTCGGGACGAGTCATGAAAATGATCAAGTTCGTTCGTTTTGGCGGAGTGAAATGTATATGCTAAATAAATTTCTAGTCAGTTCGCTGTGTGGAAGATTTTGAGTGTCAAGAAGCTGCAAAAACCTGAAAAGTTGTGTTCTCTTGCAGATTCTAATTAGCTTCTCTATGGAGACAACGGCTCCTTTTCTGGATCGTCGTCTCCAAAGACAGCCTCGTAGTCATGTTGCGACATCTTCGCCTTGGCGCCCTTAGACTTCTTTGCACTGGCCTCTGCCATCATCTCCTCAAAGATACGAGCCTCCTCGTCCTCCTCGGGAGAACGCTGTGTGTTCAACATCTCCTTACCAATGAAGGAAAGTGCCTCGGCGCGAGAAACCCGCTCCTTCTTGTTTAATGTCTTGTCGTTGAGAACCCTGCGGGTGACCTTGTTCAACACTCCGTGGACCTCGTACTTTGTGGTAGCCCATGCGGTCGCCAAAAACTTGCCTGTGATTAGTCTCTCGGCCTCGACCTGTCTGTATTTCTGTTCTTCAGTAAGCTCTTCTCCCAGTTGCTCGAGAGCAGCCTGTTCCTTCATCATTTCCTGTGCCGCTACCTGTGCATCCACTGCGGTCTTTACAATCAGGAAACCTCCCTTGACTCTGTTAGACTTTGTCTTGACACTGGTGAAAATCTTGGATACACCAAATGTCTTGCTGGCTGCAATGACGGCGTGAGCATTGTCAACGTAAGCTTTACCGATGAGATGCAAAAGCTGAATTCCGAAAGACTCAACCTTTAAGTCTTCAAACTCTGTACGTAACTTTCTGCGGAAGTGTTCCAAAGCTTCCTTATTGGTTGCGGAATCCTGGTACTGTCTGATTTTGTCGGTCAATGCAGCAGACAACTCCTCAACCCTCTTCTCCTTCTTGAGTTTAGACTCCTCCAGGAATTGTGCAAGCCTCTCACGCTGTTCTGGTGAGATCTTAGCTTTCTTCTTCTTGTTGACATCTGCCGACAAATCCGTGTAAGGGGTATCGGACTTGCCGACTGTATTATTTCCGTCAGACTTGCCTTCAGATAACGTCAAGTCAGTCACCTTAGAGCTGGCTTCATTTACACCGGCATCTTCATCCTCTCCCATGATCTCTGCAGTCTGGGCCATGTCTGTCATCATTGTCAATTCACCAATCCAGCTGTTAAAGCTGTCTCCACCGAAAATCATCTTAAAGAAGTCGGCAGGATCAATGTCTGCCTGTTCGGCTAATTGATTGTCCTTCAACCCGTCAATTCCAACCTCATCATATAAAGCTCTCAGATCTTTGTTCAGCAATATCCCGTACGCTTCTCCCAACTCCTGGAACTTCGCTGCTGCTTCTGGATCATTCCCGTTTTTGTCTGGATGTAACTTGATGGCCTGCTTTCTGTATGCTTTTTTCAATTCGACTTCAGTGGCAGAATACTCCACCCCGAGAATATCATAGTACGTTGTGTCTTTGACCATGGTAGATTTTTTCTTTAATCTGGGTATCTGAATGTGGAATGACAGAAGGCTGTGGTTATTAGTGACGTACGTGTGTATACCATACATTGAGGAATACACCCGGTAATTCTGCAATATACAAGGTTGAATTTCCTTTGGTACAAGTACTATGTCTTGTAGCTTTTTCTCACATATCAATCATATTTATTGAGACACTTAGCGATTGTGAATTTTATTTTATCTTTTTGTGGTTTATTTAGAACTTTCTTGCAGGTTGTGCTATTTTACTATATATTACCTACTATGCTTCCATATTCTGTTCGATTCTCTTGATCTCAGTAGCCCGAATCACTTATCGTTATGTCCCTTCGCTTGCCGAGTAAATTCTCCATATTTTCAATCGAGAGGTTTCCTCCAACTTTCGGAGCCGAGTGTAATCCGGTTTCAGTAGAGCTTATTCTCCGAGCTGTGCTCCGAGCTGTACTCCGAAGTCTCACCGCACTATGACAAATGCAACTAATTAACTAACAACTTATACACCAAGCAAATTTGGACCAAACGAACTTATACCAAGTGATCTTGGGCCCATTTAGAAGCTGATAATCCCAAATTTAGTACACGATCCACACCAGACTCCTCTACATATATTTACAGCATTTGACGTGAAGGGCTAAGTCTAAATGGTATTGATTAAGTCCGAGCCGCCGAGGTCCGAGCACCGAGATATTATGACGCATCGCAACGGTTTTGACAGGTTGCAGTCAATGGAAGAGATTAAAGAAGCACGATTTGCGCGGGGTTTACCTACAAGGAAAAACATTTGAATGTTTAGATAATAACCTGACTTTGATTTATCTTTGAATTGCTTGACAACCATCAAGCAGTCTTGAAGTCGTCAGATACCAAAAGATATACATTTTCGGAAATCTGTGCCACGAACTCCGAACGAGATAACCCTTGCTATCGAAATACGAAAGGGTGTATCTTTAAATTGTCATACGTGTGCTGTTTCGATTGCTGGTTGAGAGCCTCCTTAAGAAGATTTCGCTTGTCGTTCGATTGAAAGAAAATGTCAGTTTCTACTTGTGATGCTAAATTATCGCACGCTTGGCTGCAAAATGAGAAGAACCAGTCTTCAGAGACCAACGGCTCAAATTTCGACCTTGAACGTGAAGCAACATTCCAAGGCCGTGATTTTCCTGGCACCGGGTCTACCTCGTCTTTTTCTCTGGCTGAGGGAACCAAAAATGACCATGCGCTTGAGCGCAAACTAGGAGATGCTCACGTCAACTTGCTACCCAGGAGGAAACTCATCATATGCATGCTAGGAATGTCAGTGAGCTTGTTTACCTGCTTCTGTGACCAGACAAGTGTTACCGTAGCGCTCCCCAAGATAGGAAAGGATCTAAACGCAGAAAATAGTATCAACTGGGCCGGTACTTCTTCACTTTTGGCCAACTGTGTGTGTCAGGTTCTATTTGGCCGGTTTGCTGACATTTTTGGCCGTAAAAACATGCTTATCGCCTGCCTTGGATTACTCTGCATAGCTAACATGCTCTGTGGATTTGCCCAGACTGGGCCTCAGTTTTATGTTTTCCGAGCATTTGCTGGAATTGGTGCTGGAGGGGCTCAATCTTTATCTATGGTCATTGTCAGTGATATTGTCACATTGAAGCAAAGAGGAAAGTTTCAAGGCATTTTGGGTGCTAATGTTGGCATGGGAAATGCTATTGGTCCCATTATCATGGCAGCTTACGCTCAGAAGACAACGTGGAGAGATTTTTATAGAACACTTCCTCCTGTGATTGCAGTGGTGATGGTCGTGGTTTACTTCTTCGTGGACAATAGCAAGAAACATAAGTTGACTTCAGTGCTCACGACGAGAGAAAAACTCCGCAAGATCGATTACTACGGAGTATTTTTCTCTACGGCAGGCTTGACGTTATTGTTGATACCTATAAGTGGTGGAGGAAGTACCTACGCATGGGATTCCACCATTGTCATAGTGATGTTCTGTGTTGGAGGAGTATGTACCTTGATCTTCTTGCTTGTGGAGTGGAAGATCCCCGAGCTTCCCATGATTCCACTCTACATCTTCAAGAATATATCATTGAGCATTCTCTTGGGTACTACGTTCTTGTATGGAATGGTGTACTTTGGCTTTTTATTTATCATCTCGTACTATTACCAATTGGTCAAAGGCTATTCAGAAATGCGTTCGGCTGTTCTTTTGCTTCCATTGGTGCTTATTCAAGCATTTATGTCAACTTTGGCAGGCAATGCCATTTCGCTTATGGGCCACTTTTTGCCGATTATGTACAGTGGATACCTGTTTTGGTTGACAGGATGTGGAATGACAATCGCATGGAAGGAAGACACTTCAGTCGCAATGATTGCTGGAACACTCCTAATAATGGGAACTGGAGTCGGTTTCATTTTCCAACCTACGATGGTGGCAGCACAAGCTAACTCCATGATGGCTCAGAGAGCAGTGGTTATCAGCACTAGAAATGTGCTAAGATCATTTGGTGGCGCTTTGGGTGTTGCTATTGCGTCCTTGATTATCACTAACTCATTGTTGAAAGAAATCAATCAACAACTTGAAAAGAACTTGGTTCCGAAGCAATTTTTATACCAGTTGAAACAGTCTATATACTCTCGCGCAGACACTTCTCTGTTGACTGCCGATCAGGCCAAGGTCGTCAGGTCAATGTACATGAAGTCCATCAGGCACGTTTTCTACTTTTCAATTCCTTTAATTGCCGTTTGTCTTTTATCGACATTCTTTGTGAAAGATAACGGATTGAGGAGCTTGGATCAAAAGGATCAAAAAAAACCAGTGGAAGAGAAGTCTCAAGATACAGTGGAGAAGTCCGTTAATGGCGAATCTGAGGTAAGAGCGTGAGCATTACTTTCAAGAGCTATAGACTAATACATTTCCATTGAGCATACAAAAGAACTTTTCACAGAACGATATATTAATATACTACATAAGGAAATGCTAAAACCGGAAGTTGTTGAGAAAATCGTGAATATTGTGAGCATTGAAATCAATATTGAGCCCATTTGTCTTCAAGAAGTCTTTGACTCCGTCGATGTTCTCGGCTATGAATTCCTCGGCTCCATCTCTCAAGTCTTGAAGTTGCCCTATGGTCACATCCTCTTCACCAAAAAGTGTTTGAGCCCCACGCCTGAGAAATTCATACTTGCCATCCACAACTTTGGATGCATACTCAAAACCAGATCGCCTGTAGTCGAAATCTTCAGCTGCTGTAGTCTTGAGCATATCTGCAATGAAGTAGATATCCTTGGTAAAGAAGCGGTGGAATCCTCTGAGATAGATGGCGAACACCACACCCACCAATACAAGCGTCAAAATCGTCTTGACTGTTGAGATCAAAAAGTTTATCCACAATCGGATCACTTTCTTGACGAATCTGTATGCTAAGTATGCCCCAATAAGAACAAACACAGTAGTGGTAGCTTGTGGAAATGTGTTGTGGGCATAACCGATGCCAATGATGATATTTTCAAGAATAAATGCCAATGATGACATGACCATACGGCCAATGAACACCAGCACTTCGCCGGCTGTCGACATGGTATTAGTATAGATATTTACACCTGTTAGTGTAGAGTGGAGCTATATGGAGTCTGGGGTACGGGCCCAAGGTGGTTCTAGTGGCGAAGAATGTGAAAGAACAATGGGCAAATACAAGATTTTCTAGTAAATTGAGAATAAGTTTGATCTAAATATTTTTTAATTTGTTTGCCTTCATTTAAAGCGGATCCTTAAGACTGTCTGGTGATATTATTGATGAGTTACCAGTGCGCCACCGTCTTAGAATTCAAATAAACAAGCTAATTGAGTCTCGTACAGAAACTTTATGAGTATTGATTTTCCCGACTCAAGAAAACTGGATTTTTTGATTCACATGAAGATAAAATACCCTGTCCAGCTGTAATTTGAACATGCAGTTGGTGGCACTGAGACAAATTTTGCACCCATTAGTTGCGGAACCAAGTTGGGTAAAGAATCGTTACCAAACGTAAGAAGACACCTTAAATCATACATTTTACCAAGTAATTTCATTCCTATTTACAAAATTAAAGAAACGCTTTGTGTTTCCACTAAACACGGAACCCTGGTGAAACCGTTACCCGGTCATCACTCCTTCCATATATAAACCCTCATCACTTCGCACCTCTAAAAAATTCTTTTGTTCTTTGAAAGTTGACCTCCGGATTTTGAAGATATATGGGCTCGATGCGGGCCTGTGTCTCGCTAGGCTGTTGGTTTCGCTCAGTTTCGGCTGAAAGCTTACGTACTTTTGTCTCGCCTATTAACTTAGGGAGGCATGCTATGGGTGCGTTTGTTAGAGACTGGGAGAATGGCGGGACTCTGGGCAGTGCACATGGAGTTGAATAAGTCCGGTCAGAAGAACGTGGTTATACAGAATATGCTTGAGGTTAGAAACTCAAGGGTGTCCCGTTACATCACTACATTTGTATTTGCCTGAAAGGGTTGGTCTTTTGGCCTGTTGTAGAATTGGCTCATGATATTGCTCGCTGAGACAGTGCACTGCTGTATCTAAGTCTCAGCGGTGCTTCATGTATGAAGATAAGCAGAAAAAGTTTCACTTTTTCTCATCATCACTGGCATATTTGGCCTGGTGGGTTCAGTCTGAGATAATCGCGAAACATGCTAAAAGTTGTGATGTTCAGCCGTGTATTGTCAGATGATGCCTATCTCCTCTGAACTGGCGCAAACCCAAGTTTTACCTGGAACCGAAAATCAGCATAGTTTCTAGAATGAAACACCAACTGAAACTTCGCTTTTCTCTTCGAATTTCCAGCCACGAAATTACTGTGTTGGTTCATGGCAGGTTCTGTTCATGATTCTACTAGTCCGACTAGCATCGTATCTGCCTTGATTGATAATCAGTTTTAGATTATTTCATCAGCTCAAAATTGTACCAACTCTAAATTGAATCACTCTACGAAGTTCCTCAAAGTTTACATGTCACTCATTCCCCGATTTGGACTCAGTTATTCGCTGTGGAGTGTGTATTGCCTAGTGTTGCACAAGCTTAACTTGCGGCAGGAACCAAAAGCAACTAAACCTTAAAAGTTAACATTTCAAAAATTAAGAAAACTTACAGAATTCGGTGACTCTCCCATTTGATAATCGGACGAGATTATCGCAGTCAAAGCTTTCTCTTCTCCATCTCCGTCTGTCACTGTTGCACCGCCCCGTTACTTCTCTTCAGCCGTGACTATCATCATCTCACAATTTCGACTCTTATGACCGTATGAAGGACCACCGACTCTGCACACAGTCAGGAGGTACATTTGTCCTCATAATACTGATCTTCCTACTACTTCAGTCTCACTGCTTGGATTGCACTTACGAAGACTGAATCTCGGTCTTGTCATCCATTCCTTGCCATTAGTCTCATCAGAACGCATTTGCACTCATGTTTCTGAGAAGAAAACCGCCGCAACTCTCAGTTTTGGAGGAGCTTCAGCAAACTTACTCTGATGTGTGCAACACCACGTTCAAAAACTTGGATTTGGAAGAAAGGGGCCTTCTTGAGGATGCTTTGAAGGGTTGGAAAACGCTCCACACTCTGTTGCTCTATAAGATCGAAGTCTTCGAGAAGACACCTAGAAAAATTCATGCTGAAGAAGCGGCCACTCTCAACGAACTTAAATCTATTAGAGATGAAAACGTCAAGCATTTGGTGCGTTTACAGCTACGTTTGGACGAGCAGAAGCGCCGTCTTGAAAAAGTTGCTGATTCGCCTAAAACCCAGTCGGTTTCTTCCTCTTCCCATAATATGAGCATTCCATCCTTGCGCAACAGCAATCCTTCCAGTCGATCGCTAAGCAATACGAATCAGAGGCATATGATGAAGTCGTTGAGAAGTGGAAGTGTTCCTACTGTTAAGATCTCTGCGCTGAATAGAGATGCAATAAAGCAGGCTGCCAATATATCGTGGCAGAAGCCAAAGCAGAAACCAGCAAGAGAACTCGAAGTATTCGAGGACTTTGACCAGACGGAAATTACCACTTCCAACTGGGAGCGGCTCAACTCGGGTAGCTCAAAATCAATTGATTCTTCAACGTCGTCAAACTTAATCGATTTGGACGATCCACCCCAAGAAGACGACTACTTTACAGGTCCACTTAGCAAATCATTGGAGGATGTCTCATTAGATCTCTCGAGTGTGGCTGCAAGGAAAAAGGCACCTCCACCTCCTCCACCAAAGCGCTCTGCCTTTTTGGCTCCGCTGAAGGTGCTGCGTCTGTCTTTATCTGTGTCATCTCCAGAGGCTGAGGAATCTTCGGCAAAACCTACAATTAAGTCGGCATCGAGATCAACTCCCGATGTTCGCACACCCAAGAGCTACACATACACACGACCTACGCCTATCAATGTGAAGAAGATGATGGCTGCTTCAAGTGGCAGGATGCGGCCCACTGCCTCCAAGCTAGCTCCTAAGGCAAGTCCTGCTAAAACTACATCGAAAGTTACGACAAAGCCTGATGTACAGAAGACGACCACACCAGCACAAAAAACGAACGCACAACCACCTACTAGACAGATAAAGAAGTCTAATATTACCTATAACTACAAGATTGTGGAGAAGCCAGAAACACAGGCGAAATCACGCCCACAAAAGACTGCACCGATTGCCAAAGTTCAGACGAATGATACTCCTCTTTCGCCTACCATGGACGATATTCTTGGAGGATATGAAGAGTCTGGTTTAGTAAACAGTGTGGGTGATGTTGATACTTCGGCTCTCGATGATGGTGGAATGGACCCTGTAGAACAAGAGGCGCTTATCAAATCGATGAGAGGAATCGATGAATTGGCGGCTACCCAAATTCTCAATGACATCGTTGTTCGTGGTGACGAGGTTTACTGGGATGACATTGTTGGGTTGGAGAGCGCCAAAAATTCTTTGAAAGAGGCCGTTGTCTATCCTTTTTTGCGTCCAGATTTGTTTCGAGGACTCAGGGAGCCCACTCGAGGCATGCTCTTGTTTGGTCCTCCTGGTACTGGTAAGACTATGCTTGCACGTGCAGTGGCCACCGAGTCCAAATCTACTTTTTTTTCCATCAGTTCTTCCTCGCTTACGTCGAAGTATTTGGGTGAGAGTGAAAAGTTGGTCAAAGCCTTGTTTATGCTTGCACGGAAACTCAGTCCCTCTATTGTGTTCATTGATGAGATTGATTCTCTTTTGAGTACTAGAACTGAGGGAGAGTTAGATAGCATGCGTCGTATTAAGAACGAGTTCCTCGTTCAATGGTCGGAGTTGTCTTCTGCGGCCGCTGGAAGAGACTCTTCTGCTGGTGATGTCAGTCGTGTGTTAATTTTGGGTGCTACAAACTTGCCTTGGGGCATTGATGATGCAGCCAGAAGACGTTTCGCTAAGAGAGTCTATATTCCGCTCCCAGAAGATGAAACTAGAAAACTCCAGATTAGCAAGCTTCTCGCGTACCAAAAAAACACTCTTCTGAACGAAGACTACGACAAATTGGTTGAGCTTACCAGGGGCTTTAGTGGTAGTGACATTACACTATTGGCAAAGGACAGTGCAATGGGGCCATTACGTTCATTGGGCGACAAGCTTTTAAGCACCGCCACAGAGGAGATTCGGCCAATCCAGCTTGAGGACTTTGTAGAAAGTTTGAAGTATATTCGCCCTAGCGTTTCATCTGAGGGCCTTTACGAATACGAAAACTGGGCTGGCAAGTTTGGATCATCCGGAGCATAAGCATTACGAGTTTTAAGAATCGTTTCATGGCATTTATTTTTTTTTTCGGCCTGCATAGCCTAAGCATAAACACACTTGTTCAATATAGATTGAGGTTTTGCTTAGCATCATACAAGACATAATGAATACGCTTTCAGATGAATTTTGTATCTATTACAAGGTACGCCTTGGGCTCAAAAGTAATGGAGAAAGCCCTTAAATTCCGTCGGTGAAACCACCAACAACAGACTTGGAGAAGCCACCCTCCTTGACAGCCAACTCGTAGTAGCCGTAGATGGTGGTAACACTCAACAAGATAGAGGTACCACTTCCCAAGCAGCCCATCATATCACTAATGACAGACAAAGCACCGATGGCAGCACCACCGAAAGCAGCAGCAGTTGGGATGATTTTCTTCAACTCCTTATATGCACTGGTGTCTCTATGACCAGCAATGACCAAACCTTGCTCCTTGAACTGCTTAGCCACATCTCTTGGAGAAGTACCACTGATTTCAATCCAGGTGGTGGAGAACACAGCGCAGGAACCTAAGACGAACGCAATGTAGATGGTGGTCTTGAAAGGGTCCAACATGGCATCAGCGAGCGAAGTTGGTGGCTGGATGTAGTAAGCCAAACCAGAAACAGCATACAATTGAGAAGAGCCGGTCTTTGCACCCCAAGAACCCAAGATCTTCACAAGTAAGTTGTTTGGCCATCTGGTAAAGAGCATCTGGGAAATAATGAAGATGTTTGACGACAAGGCAGACTGCAACATGATTGGGGTGTTGGAAGTGTAGAATAATCTGATGGGGTACAATGCGTATGGACCTCTCTGTCTGGTGGACTTGATTGGGATCTCGACTCTGAAGCCCTGCAAGTAGACAACGGCGAAGAAGACAATAATGGTGGACAACACCTGGAGCATGTTAGGCAAGTTTTGTCTGTAGAAAGCCTCCAACAAAGCTCTCTTCTTGTCCTTTCTGGAGCCCAAGAGGTGGAACAAGGCGATCACGGCACCATCGAACTCTTGACCTCTACTGGAGGAAGAAGTGGTTGGAGCGAAAGCCTTCCACACCACTTGTTCACACACATTCGTGGCAGTAAACAATGAAATACCAGAACCAAGACCGTAGCCCTTCTGCAACAACTCGTCCAACAAAATGACAATGATACCGGCAAAAACCAACTGCAAAATCAACAACAAGCAAACACCTGTGCCCAAAGTTCTTGGAGGTCCGTACATACCGGTCAAAACGTACACGGTGGCTTGGCCAACAGACAAAATGATGGCGAAAAGCTTCTGGGCGAGCTGGAACAGCTCTCTGTCCTCCTTGTTGGTCAAGTCGACATGGATCAATTTGGTTCCCTGCAACAACTGGAATACCATGGACGCAGAGACAATGGGCGTGATACCGAGCTCCATCAATGTACCACGGTTAGAGGCCAACATCATTCTGAGCCAGAGCAACGGGTCAGAGCCGTCTGAGGATGCGATTCCGTACAAAGGAATCTCCGACATCACGAGGAAAATCAACAACGTAACTCCCGTCCACATGACTTTCTGGTTGAACGGGACTTTACGCTCTGGAGCAATGACCTCAGGCAACAAGGGCTCGAACGGCTTGACTAGGTCCAAGACACGGAAACTCATAATGTGTGTATTGGAAAAAGAGTGTCGAGTTGGAAAATGTGGTCAATGTGGAAAATGTAGACCAATTTGGAAATTTGTATTGACGTGTTCAGAGACAAGAGATCACGTGATCTTCTGTCCGGTGGACGAATTGGAAACTGGGGAGAGTGGAAGATATTTCGGTGTTATAAAGGATTTGAAACATTTGGGTCTTTTTTGGGGAATTTCTGTACCAGCGCTATTTCTATTTTTGTTTTTTTCTAGAGAAATTTTGTAGTGGTGGAAGTTAACTGGCAAGATTGTTAGCGTAGCATTCCGTTTGCTATTCGCAGTCTAGAAATGACCTTGTTCGTTCCGAATCCGGATCTCCTACTGGCGAGTACTTCGTGGACGTCTTGAGGTTTGGTGCTGAGAAATGTTTTTGTTTGGCGTGACAAATATCTTTGCTATCTGTCAAAAGTATCATTCTTCCCATTCCTTATTTCTTTGTGATTTTGTTCTTTCCTTCTTCGATTGCTCCATTGTGTGCGCTATAATGCTGGTGCGAATTAGACAGTTAGACTATACTGCCGGTGCAAATCATCCAGTAAGACTATAGGAGTGTGACTAAACGTGAGTTAGTTGGTCGAATCAAATGAGGAGAGGATTTCTAAATCGGTATGGTCTCGATATCATGGCTTTCCGCGCAGACATTTTCATAACACTTACCACTGTTGAGCTTTCTAACCTATTCTCAAAGATCAAAGAAATCAACACTCTTCTTTATGGGTTCGGATACGTTCCAAGAGGCAATAGTGAAATCAACACGATGGATACTACTCGAGTGACTCATTCCCACAAGCTTTCCTGCTCTTGACAAAAGCTTTTTAATAAGCGTCCAGAAAGAGATTTTCTGTTAAGCCTATACATTTCGCAACCATATTCAAAGTCTCAAAATGTCGAACTTCAACCCACGAGGATGGAAGCCAATCAGATGATCAAAAATCGACGAATTGCTTTGACAAAAATAACATGATAACTTTTCATCGCCTCTTTTCTCTGCAGAGATCTCTTCCGTCTGAGTCGCTCATCACTTCAATGATAATAATAATACCCTACAGGACTTCTCACTCGCACCAATACGAACCACAACTCATAAACCCGTTAATGAAATATACGACTTCCATGCACTTCCCCTACATCTGAATTCATGAAATAGTTTATAACAACGGACATCTTCAGTTCATGTCCTAGAGTTCTCTTAGAATTGTTTTTTATGTTCAATTTCAATGATAGACTATGATCCATGGACTCTGTTGATCACTCTTCGCATTATGACTCGCGCACGACTATCGCTTAAATTCAATTCAAATTGTCCTTACCGATCTTACACAGATCATGTCGGACTGGGCAGCGAAACTACAGCTGGCAAAGAAGCCACAAAAACAAGAGTCATCCAAGTCGGCCCGGACTTCACCGGGGTCAAAGTCAGCCCTGCCCGAGCCTTTCAATGCTTCGGAGGTGCTCAATGTTCTCTCGTCTAGATACGAGAGTGTCGTGGCAGCAGCAAAAGCAGATAAACTGGGAGACAAAACGCGGATTTACCGGTCGCTAGATTCGTCCTCTGCTTGGACTACAAAGGGAGGTGCCAGCGGCAAGTCCAAGCGTGACGACGACTACAATCTATTGTTTGAGGTGAACCGCTCCATCCACATCCAGAAACACCGGAAAAACTAATTGCAACGTGTGAACATCTAGTGTAACGGTGTAGATGCTTTCAAATTTCATAGAGAAGACTTGCGGAGTTTTTTGTAGCTAGAGACGTTTTTCCGATCGATACACGAAGCTACTACAATCGTTATGATATCATTGCGCTTTTCACCGCCACTTCGCAACGATAAGTATACCAAACCAAACAACCTCAGAAGTCAAGTGCCCAGGCCATGGTAACAAAATTAAAAAATGAAAAGAAAAAAAATGAATTCTGGGTAGAAAGTAAAGACAACAGAAAATAGAAAAAGCGTCCAGCGCAGGAAATTTTGATTTGGTGGGGAGCACTATTCTAGGCTCCCGTGATCATGTTTAAAATAAAAGCCGGGGTACCATCCTCATGTGCCGCCGCAAGATTACCTTAACTCCCTATAAACAATTCGCACTTTCAAGTCCGAGTTTGGTTGCGGACGGCAATCCCGGGGTATTGTTTGGTCGCTAAGGATTTTGAATGAGGCGATTTTGCGGAAATAATGATATTTTCAAAAGTTCAAGACAATCACGAAGTCGACTCAATGCCAGGCTACCCCAGAAAGGTGTCAAAAGTTGAGCATGCAAGCGTCCCTCGCCAGCTCCATTTATCCGAACCCCGGTAGAATACGGCAGATAGTAGTGTTACATACAGGACGACAACCGCTCTCCTCAAATCCCCGGGTGCACCTATAAAACTCTGGGGTAAGATTCCACAATTCAATAGCTCTAAGATTCTGTGTTTTTTTTGCCCCCCACCCCCCCCCACCAAAAGGTTAGCATATATTTTTTTCTTTCGCATCGTTGCATTTGTCGCTTATCATCACTCTAGTAAAATTTCGATTGTGCCATGTCTTCCACAGTCTCGGAACAGATGAAGGTGGAGACCGATATCATCACCTTGACCCGGTTTATCCTTGAAGAACAGCAAAAGTTCGCTCCAACAGCCACCGGTGAATTGTCGCTTTTATTGAACTCGCTTCAGTTTGCTTTCAAATTCATCGCTCACAACATCAGAAGAGCCGAATTGGTCAACCTCATTGGTATTTCCGGTACTGCCAACTCCACTGGTGACGTGCAGAAGAAGTTGGATGTCATTGGTGACGAGATCTTCATCAATGCCATGAAATCGAGCGGAAACGTCAAGGTTCTTGTTTCGGAAGAGCAGGAAGACCTCATTGTCTTCGAGGGTGGGGGACGTTATGCCGTCTGCACCGACCCAATCGATGGTTCTTCGAACATCGACGCAGGTGTGTCGGTCGGCACAATTTTCGGTGTCTACCGTTTGAAAGACGATCTGAATGGATCAATTCGCGATGTATTGAGAAAGGGTACCGAGATGGTCGCTGCTGGTTACACCATGTACGGTGCCTCGGCCCATCTCATGTTGACCACCGGCAGAGGTGTTCATGGTTTCACCTTGGACACCCAATTGGGTGAATTTATCTTGACTCAGCCAAACTTAAAGATTCCACACTCACGCGCCATCTACTCTGTCAACGAAGGTAACTCTTACTACTGGTCTGACAACATCAAGAAGTACATTGAAGACTTAAAAAAGCCCCAGGGCTCGTTGAATGGTAAGCCATACTCCGCTCGTTACATTGGCTCTATGGTGGCCGATATCCACAGAACCTTGTTGTATGGAGGTATCTTTGCCTACCCATCGGACTCCAAGCTGAAGAATGGTAAGTTAAGGGTGTTGTACGAATGCTTCCCTATGGCAATGTTGATGGAGGAGGCCGGTGGTGCAGCTGTCAACGACAAGGGAGAACGTATTTTGGATATTTTACCAAAGGGAATCCATGATAAATCTGGGATTTGGTTGGGTTCCAAGGGCGAGATTGAACGTTTTGTATCGTATCTTTAAGTAGTAAAACACTGAATGATCATTAGGATAGTCTTCGCATGTAGCAATTTTTGCTGAGTGGTTCGCGACAAGCACCAACAGAACAGTGACATCCAATTTAAAGGCATATTTGGGCTTTAAAATTCCGTGGACATATTTTCACATTTGCTTTCTTGATTTTACTGTTCTTTCCATTCGTTTATGTCTGGCCAGTACCATAATTGCAAATTTTGTGCCTGCACGGTCATGCAGACATGCTATTGATGGTGAGAGCCTAAGAGGTACTGATGTATAAGGGTACATCAGAGCAGTATAGTAAAATGCGTGTAGGCAGTTTTTACATACCTGCAGATAACCATACGGAATAAGGCCGATAT